>JAHLJT010009355.1:132153129-132369296 GCA_031308135.1 Acheta domesticus
GTTTGTCTATAAATATTTCTGTTGTGGAAGAAGAACAATTGAGAATTCTCCTTAGAATCAAGATAATTCATTGTGATCGTAGAATCTTCTTGCGTTCTTGTTTCAGAATCCCGTGGCGTCAATTTCAAGAATTATTTACCTTTAATTTTAGTGGATTTTGTAGGCCATATAAATGCAAGAACCATTTTCATCGTAAACCTTGACGATTTATCCACTCTAAAAAGTAATAATTTATGTGTGATGGCTGAATTTGTGAATTGTACATGAATAATGCATTGTTGATCCCCTAAGTTCGTTCGTGTAAGCAGGCCTGCTTTTCAACCTCAGAGGTGGGTCGTACGTTGTAAGTTCCTTGCGTCCGTTGCATATACAATATACTGTCGTAAACAAGGGGAGGCAGAATTATATGCGTTTGGCGCGAGACATCGAGATCTCGTGGCCTTCAGCGCACGGTGCGCGGAGAGCGCCGCTTGAAGCCCTGCTGTGCGCGCCGCTGCCCCCCACCGCCGCCTTCCGCTCCCCTCACGCGCGTAACGTACGATCTTTTAGGGGCTTTCCCGCTAACGGCCCACCGCGGAAGTATTGAATGGGAATCTCAGGTGCCGTGACTTACGGCCTGAAGGCAGGACGTGGCGCGGCGCGCGCGCGGCGTCGACGGCGGTGGGAGGCGGGGCTGCAGACGAAAATGGCCGACGAAAGCCTACAGCCGCCACCACAACCCGCCACCAACGCCCACCGTCTTTGGCGTGGCTCCTTCCTTGTATCCCGCCGGCGGCAGAGGCGTCTCCCGTAGACCCACCCTTCCGCCTCTGCTGCCCTCCGGCCTCCGCCCCTCACCCCCCCTCGGCGCTCGCCAAACTCTATCCATCAACCTAGGCTCCACAACCACTACTCACGAACCTCCATCCACCAATCGCCATCCATTAACCTTTGCCATCAACTACGCCCCTCTACCGCCGCTCACCAACCTCCGCCCGTCATCCTTTTCCCATCACCCACCACTTCCGCCTGCCCCCCTCTGTTCGCCACCTTCGGCTCGCCACTCTCTGCCTTGCACTCTCCACCCGTCACCCTCCACCCCGCCACTCTGCGCCCGACATCCTCCGCCCACCACCCCTGCGCCCACCACCCTCCCGCCCCACCACCCTCCGCCCACCACCCTCCGCCCACCACCCTCCGCCCACCACCCTCCACCCACCAACCACCACCCTCCGCCCACCACCCTCCGCCCACCACCCTCCGCCCCACCACCCTCCGCCAACCTCCCTCCGCCCACCACCCTCCGCCCACCATCCTCCGCCCACCACCCTCCGCCCACCACCCTCCGCCCACCACCCTCCGCCTACCACCCTCCCGCCCACCACCCTCCGCCCACCACCCTCCGCCCACCACCCTCCGCCCACCACCCTCCGCCCACCACCCTCCGCCCACCACCCTCCGCCCACCACCCTCCGCCCACCACCCTCCACCCACCACCCTGCACCCACCAACCACCACCCTCCGCCCACCACCTTCCGCCCACCACCCTCCGCCCACCAACCACCACCCTCCGCCCACCACCCTCCGCCCACCAACCACCACCCTCCGCCTACCACCCTCCACCCACCAACCACCACCCTCCGCCCACCACCCTCCGCCCACCAACCACCACCCTCCGCCCACCACCCTCCGCCCACCACCCTCCGCCCACCACCCTCCGCCCACCACCCTCCGCCCACCACCCTCCGCCCACTAACCTCCGCCCACCATCTTCTACCCGCCACTCTCCACCCCCACCCGCTCCCCGCCGCCGTGCCCTCCTGTGCCTCGCCGTGCCGTGCCGCGCGCCGTGATTTGCGAGCGCTCACGGGGTTGCGAGACCGAGTCGCCCATAATTATAAATAACGCTAAGACGCGCTCCGTGGCTGTTGGCGCCGGTGCCGGCGCCGCGTGCGGGCGGGTGGGCTGGCGCGCCTCGCAGCCCTCGAGTGTTGGTGAGTTAGGGCCGCGCGTGTTTTATGGCGAATCCCGAAATTGGGCCTGGGAGGCGGCCTTTGTGGGGCGGAACATTCTCTTATGCGCGCTTCGCGAGGGTCTTCGCGCGTTCGACGGGGCGGCGGCGGCGGCGGCGGCAGCGGAGACGGCAGGCGCCGTCACGCTGAGGGAGTCGCTGGCGACAGCGACGGTGATGCGAGTGTGCCGGCGCCCAGCGTTATCGGCGCGCGTTCCAAGCAGTTGGCGGTAACGACGCTAGTTGCGGCGGAGCAGAAACGGAAGCGCGGATGGCGGTGTGGGTTGCGGTTGGCAGTGGGAAGTGTCGCTGATGACTGCGACGAGGATGGGGGACTGGAGCGGGGGCGGGGAGGTTGACAGTGAAGGGGACGGCGGCGGGATACGGGGACAGGAACGGTGACTGGAATTGTGACGAAACGTGCGGCTGGGTCGCGGAGACGGGCACGAGGACGAGGAAGACGACGGCGATAAGAACGGGAATAAGGCGATGGTGACTGGAACATAAAGGATCGGAGATGAGGAAAGAGATAGGTCGGGGGCAGGAATGGCGATAGGCCCGGGTTTAGGACGCATTTGGGATGGGATGGGATGGAATGGAGCGAGGGTGGGACAGGGATGGGGACGGAATGGTGATGGAATGCGATGGGAATGGGATGGAGATGGGATGGAAATGGAATGGGATGGGAAGGGTGTGGGGCTAGGATGAGGATGAGGTTGGAATGGGATGGGAATAGGAAAGGTGTGGGTTGGAATGAAATGGGAGTGGGATGGATGAGGGATGGAATGAGGGATGGGATGAGGGATGGGATTAGGAATGGAATGAGGGATGAGATAAGGGATGAGATGAGGGATGGGATGAGGGAAGGGGTGGAGGATTGGATGGGTGATGGAATTGGGAATGGGATAGGGATGGGATGGCGATGAGATGGGGATAGAATGGGGGATGGGCTAGGTTAGGATAGGATGGAGATGGAATGGGAACGGAGCCGGGACGGGATAAGGACACAGACAGCCCGGGGAACGAGGATGGGTTCGAAGCGGTTACTGTGACAACGACGCGTTGGGGAGGGGGGGCGGGGCGGTTCCGCGGCGGTGTCTTTGGCGCAAAGGAGCGCCGCGCCGCGCCGCGCTGCGGAATCCTCCGGGAGCGCGTCTGCGAGTAAACGGCGCGCTGAAGGTGCACGGCAACTTGGCGGGCCGCTGCCGGCTGCAGCAGGGCCGCTTTGGGAAGCGCTCGCGTTCGGCACAATATGACGCGGAGACGCCGCCGCGGAGGCGCGCGCCGCGCAAATGGCGGCAAAGAAGGAAAGTGCGGGGGGGAGGGGGAAGCGACGCGAGCAGGCGAGCTGGCGAGAACTAAGCCGCTGTTCTGGGAAGGGAGGGTTTGTGCAAGCTCTACCCGACTACAATGGGATTTTGAGGGTTTTGAAGTAACTTGGGAGGCAACGCCAGTGCACTGCATCTTTCGTTGGCAAGTTTCATAATTCCATGCGTGGATAGTAAAAAAAGAAATATTCATATGTGTTTGGATGAAAATAAGGAAAGGGAATTAAAAATTGCTATTCGATTCTTAAGTATTGATTATCTCTTATTTTGTACCTGTTCTAGCCTAGCCTCATGTTGAAAATTGATCGTTTGATTACGTATCATACAAATACCTTGAATAAACCAAAATGATGCCAGGAGAACGCAGAGTTTGTGGTGAAAATCATAATCTTCCTTCTTTCGAACTATCTTGTAAAAGTTATATACAAAGAAATAACTTCATTTTATTCTTCAGATTATGATTTTAAACGAATGTATTGTCCCTTCTCAGATTACATATTGATGGCAAATTGAATTACCGAGTTATTTATATGAAGTTTTCTCAAAAATAATTTATTGTGCACTGAATTTTCAAAACTCATATCTCTCCCTCTCTCTTTTCTTTCTCTCTCTCTTTCTCTCTCTTTTTCTCTCTTTCTCTCTCTTTCTTCCTCTCTCTTTCTCTCTCTCTCACACACACACACACTCACTCTCTCTCTCTCTCTCTCTCCCTCTCTCTCTGAATCAGTGACAGAAAAGGATGTGATTGATGCCCTTCAGTAACTAAATTAAAATTACAACGCATTGCAGCCGGTCTCTGACACAAACTTATTTCGCTCGTCGGTCTCGTCGGAAAGCTTCGCAGCTGCAGCGAGACCGAACTCACCGACTTGGCGGTTGGGGGTCGGGGTGGGGGCGATGCAGTCGATTCGGCGAATGCTGTGAATTCTTTGCATGCGGCTCCGCTCCACACTGACGCGAAGGCGGCGGCAGCGGCGGCGGCTGCGATGTCAGATGCAGAAGTGCGGCTGCGCTGCGAGCGCATGTGTATGTGGGCGGGTGAACGCGCGCGGGCGTTGGAGGTGCACCGCCGCGGCTGCAGGATCGCTTCCCCGCTGCTTTTCTCCGCATTTTCGCCTCGCGCCCCTCCCCCTCTCTTTTTTTTTCTTTGCAAGCGTGCTCTCTCTCTCTCTCTTCTCTCTCTCTCTCTCTCTCTCTCTCTCTCTTGAGGGGTGGAGGAAGAGAGGTCGTTGGGCGGATCGTTTTAAGGAGAACTCGCTCCCAAGAAACGAAATACTGGAAGCCGAGCTTGTCTCGGGAACGGTAACGTTTCGCTTCTCAGGGTGTGTTCCCGCGGAATTCTCTGAAAAGAAGATATTCAAATGTGCAGCGAAACGTTCGCGTTTATGCGTATTGCTTCTTTGTCCGTCCGCCTCTTCGTTTGCGGAGTGACCGGAAGTAAAGGAAATAAAGAAACGCGCTGTCGGTCTGAATGTTTCCTTCCAAGGTTGTTTATTTCGGGAGAAGGTGTTTGGAGTGAACGCATCGGTACATTTAGGGAATTTTCGGTCCATTTCTGGAACAATTGTCTGGATGTATGCAGAGGAGAATTGACAATTCTTGAAACACTTTTTAATCAAATTAATTTTGTAGAGACAAAATCATACGTGAAACATTCTCTAATTCTCGTGAATGATTTAATACCTACAAGAAAAAATGTGTTCGTTTTAAATTAATTCTCATTGAGGGACATTTTTGAAAACATGTTTTCCGTCGAATGCATCACAATATATCGTGTCAAGTAAATTATATCTTCGTGGAATATTTAAATGCTGTTTTGTAGGCTTTTGAACGAGTGTTTAGTAACTGAAAGCAATCGTATTAATTTGAACCGTTACTAAGAAATTGCAATATGAAAGTGTAGGAATATGTCAAAGGTAATATGCTACATTTCGTTCTCGAACATTGTATGTTCATCCTACGACTAGGGCTATTATTATGTTTATATCTGTACAGAATTACCAGGAGCTACTCTTATTTCTTTTTGTAGACCTTATAACACATTAATCTGTATTAATCTGGTTTTAGAAATTTAAATACCCTGAGAAAATTCTTTGTAATGGAACACTAAATACTCTGTGTTGCATTGCAGCACTAATTCTCTGAAAATGCAAAGAACGCACAATCGACCTGATCTATAATTCCCTTAAAAGCTCATTACTCAACCAGCTGGTTTCTGCGATAAAACAACGCTTATAACATGCTTGGTGCAAAAACTTAATGAGCTTAATGCATTTCTGCAATATAGCATATCGATACTAGGCGAAGCCACCACTACTTTCACCACATTGCTTCCTAATTGCGGAAAAAATACGGTGCAGGGATTTTTCTCTTACATCAATTTGCAAGTGTTCGGTTGATTGATTGATGTTTTCGCGCACGTCACCTGATATGGTCCTTAGCCGGTTAATATAGTGACGTGGTTTATCCCGGAAGGGGGAGATGATTCATTTCCCGCTGTAAGGCGTGATCCCACCCCAACCTACACATAGGCTTTTAGGGTACATGCTCCTACAGGTGTCTCTCACTAGCGGGCCATCGCTCCAGATGGTCTATGCTCCCGAGTGGTCTCCCGTCTTGAATGGTAGTGCAGTACACATATGTGTATGCGTGTGCTGTGTAACGGGAGAAGATTGGACAGGGAAGTGGAAGAACGGTTCACATGTGGTTTGGGGGCCAATTTGCTAAGATACTGATCTGTCATTGACCTGCTATTGATGGGAGAGACCACAGAAAATAAACGATCAAAGACGTCGGCCGTTAAAATCCTGAAGACAGCGACTGAATTCGATCTAGCCATCTACTTTGTGTCGAAGATACACCACCATCGGGATTCGAACCCTAGGACATCCCTTTCACAGTCGTCGCAGCGACTGCAACAATCCTGTCACTGAGCTAAACTCGGTGGGCGGAAGCGTTCGAGATGTTTTGTATTCGACGTCCCTCGTTCCGCCACCTCTCGCGCGCAGACGCACGGCGCGGCGCGGGTGCGGCGCCGCCTTGCCGGATCCACGTAGCAGGCATGCATCATGGCGCTACGAGACAGGACAGAAGTTCGCCCCGTTTGCGATTCGGTTCCGCCCCCGCGCTCCGCCTCCCCCCCTCCCCCACCCCCATCTCCCACGCACGCCTGCGGCGGCCGACAGGTGAAGACGAATCTCTCCACGCTCCTTTCGCCCACCGCCTTCCAGCACGCCCCGCCCTCGTCGATCCGTTCCCCCTGCCTGCGCCACCCCTCCGCGCCGCCTGCTCTTCGTTGACGAGCCGGTAAATTCGACCCCTTCCCCCCACCCTTTCTCTCCCCTCCGTTCCCTCCCCCTTGGACCCACTTCGCCCCGCGCCGCCATCTCGCCTCCCTAATTAAAACGGGGACATCACTCTGTGTCGCCGTCGAGGCGGCGGTAGGACGAGGGGGGAGGATAGACGAGCGCAGAGTGGCAGGGCGGGGGCGCACACCCGCGGAGGGGGCGGGGCGAAGTTGCGAAGGAAGGAGCCCGGGATTAGGACACCACGACGACGGCGGTGGCGGCGGCGGCGGCGGCATCGACGCTTCTCTTTTGTTCGCGCGTTTTTTTTTTCTGCGCCCTCACTTGTTTCGAGACGCGGTGCTAGCTAGTGGCGCGGCGACGGCGGCGGGGCAGGCGACGCGTGGGCGGGCTGTGCTGTCCGAGAGCGGGATCGCAGGGAGAGGGGAGATGCGAAAAGGGAGGGCAAGGGAGAGCAGAGGAGTGCGATGCGACTGGATGTAGTGGGAGAGAGAAGGAGAGGACGAAACTCTCTGTCACTGACACATTATTTCTCGTGCTGCGTCCTACGCGACCAGTGTCTTTTCGGATTTTAACGGGGGAAGACGGAAGAGGAAAGTTTTGTGTCTCCCATGGGTGACAGGATCCAGAAGTAACTAAACTTTCTCCGGCCGCCGCCGCGCGCGCGTCGCCGCACACCACCCCCACCTCCTGCTCCTCCGTTGCGTTCGGTTTTTTGTCTCGGTTTTGTTTTCCAGCGTGTATCTTGTATAATATTTTTTCTTTGTTCTTTTGGCACGATGTTATTGTTGCGTTGTCAGATACTTTTTTCATTATTTTTGTCTTCCGCTCGGACGTTTCGCGGTAGTCATGTTTGACATTTTCTCATTGCGTGATTGTTCTGATTAAATTAATGTGTAGCCATCCGATCGCGCCACGCCCTCCGCAACCTTCTCGTGCGCCGAGCCCCTCCGGAGAGTGTTTTCGTGTTACGTTTCTTGATTGAAAGGCGTGCCTGACGCGTTTGCTGCTCCGCATCCTGGAAATAAAATGAAATAAATGACAGCCCGAGCCGGGCGCCCCGCGTTTATCTGGCCGATAGCTATTGGCGTTTTTCGATCTCGGCTCGATGGATTCGCTCCAAGCTCTGTCTGCCGAGGCCTCCGCGCGGCTGAAGAGAGAGAGGGGGGGGAGGCGGGTGCAGACGAGGCTGGGTGAAGTGGAAGTGGAGGATATGGGCCGGAATTTCTTTCTTTTCCAAGAGAGGCTCTCCCGTTGGGGGTTTCTTCGAGATGGTTCATTCTCCCGCGACCCGTTCTTCTTCATGTGTTCCTTTGATGACCTCGTGCACTGTCAAAGATCAGTCTTTTGATCACTGACATGTACACTTGTTGCACTATGCCTCTGTAATTGAGAATTGAAGTTTATGAATGGTTTTAAACCTTGGAAGGTTATAACTTATTCTATTTCGTACAAAAGTACTCCTTAGAATTATTTCAATCCTAAATATACATTAGAGACGAAATAAAAACTACATGAAAATGTTATAAATAGGTATTCTGGATCTACATAATAAGACAATGACGAGGATTTTCTCATTTTTCCTATTGTGCCATTCATAAAGTGCACTATTTGCCTGAATGAAGCTGGTCAAATTTATGCTACTTTTGTCTAACAAACCTTTTGGGAATGCTAATATTTCACGGGGTCCGGAATTCGTCTAAATGCCTAATTTGACGTCATTTCAAAAAGAGGCTGCCCTAAACCTGACACATGGCCGCTGTCAGGTGCTTCGTGACTGCAAGTCTCGCACGCGATCGCTCAACGGAAAGAAGTGCACTATAGAGATTAGGAATCTCATTTTCCGCGTTTGAACGGACGTGTTTCTTGGCGGGACCTTCGAATTAACAAAACCTTTGTCTTCTCGTAGCTCTGCGTCGATGCGAAAGTGATTAGACACCGATCGACGGCAGCCGCTGTCGGTGACGCCAGCCGACGGCGGCCGTCGCGACGGCGAGCGACGCCGGGGAAAATTGCCGCACTCGCGCCGCGGCTGCCTCTTCGGTTCGCCCGCTCGCGGGATAACGTGGAGCATAAATAAGCAATTTGTGAATTATTCTCTTTCTCCTCGTCTTCCCCACGCCGCCGTTGTATCCGCGCTTGCGTTGTTTCGGATTCCCTTTGAGCGGCACGAGGAAAGGACTTGCAAGGCCGAGTCCACGGGTAGACGCAGGCAGACGGCACGCGCTGAAACGCGTTGGCTGGCTTTTGTGTAACAGGTATTTTGAGAAAGGTATTTATGATATTAATATTGGAGATACATGTAACTTTCTGTAATGAGGGTTAGTTCTTTGCTAGAGTTTCATGCCTATTTCATCCGCTGACTGACGTTTGTGTAACAGGTATTTTGAGAAAGGTATTTATGATAATATTGGAGATACATGTGACTTTGTGTAATAGGGGTTAGTTCTTTGCTAGAGTTTCATGCCTATTTCATCCGCTGACTGGCCTTTGTTTAACAGGTATTTTGAGAGGTATTCAAGATATTAATATTGGAAATCCGTGTACCTTTACGTAATTCATTACAGGAGTTTTATGACTATTTCCTTGTAAATTTGAATACGTTTGCGTTGATTGATCTGTTAAACTTATTTAATCTCTTCTAATTCCATGATTGTAATCGTCGTTGTGAGTCACTATTCCCTAGAACACTTTACATCGATAGTATTTTTAGGCCCTTAATACTCTGACGTTTCTTTTCTATATTTATATACATTTTTTTCTTTTGCTTATCAATGCATATGGCATTCGTTCACATGGGCGTAGCCAGGGGGGGGCAGGGGGGGGCAGTTGCCCCCCCCTAAAACTTCAGAAATTTATAAAATTTGTATAAAACATCAATCAAAAATTGTATGATTTTATTATATTTATATATGAAGAAAAAGATTTGGTTTACTTAAGTAAAATATGTTATATGATAGAATTTTAATATATATACAGTAAAGAAAAAATATCTAACTAAAAATGTAATCATTTTTAATTAATCTTAATTTATTTTTAAGTTATTAGGTAAAAATGAAGCGTTGGAGTTTTCGTATTCAATTTTATCAGCCATTCAGCCCAGCATGAATCACACTCGCTCAAAATGTACAATGTTTTTGAATTCTACAGATTTTGAGATAAGATTAAATCAACATTGATGATTCAACACCGATCACCGTCCTATTGCAATAATTGTGTTAGTTTCTTAGTTTAGTCCCGATCGTCTGAAACAAGTGAACGTGACATAAATTGATATACCTTACGTATGAAAATACGGATTGTTTAATTATTGTGTTTAATTGAGAGTCAACAGCAGTACATATAAAGTGCTTTTTGAAATATTACATACGCTCCACGGTGAGTAAAACATTACATTATGAACTATCCTTCTAGAATAAACCTTAATAGTATTTCAGAAAATAATTTTCTTTTACGAGACATAAAAAATAATATTTATAATAATCAATGATTTTTCCATGACTACCAAAAACAACTCTTAGATAAGCATGATTCATGAAGAACGACGATTATGAAACAAATGCAAAATCTGTCTTGAATTTTCTGTTGCACATTTCATAAAATAGAGCATAAAAATCTGTTTTCCTGTAGACATTTTTAATGTAGAATATTTTATATATTTATAGGTAATCAAAAAAGAAAACTAGAGGAAAGAAATGAATCCAAAAATGAAAGTGACGAAAAGAAAGCAAAATTTGTATCAACACTTAATCGTACAGAACCTCAACCAGGACCTTCATCCTCTTATCTAAGTAATGATGAATCACTTGAACCTCACATGGATGATCCTCTCGAAAATGATTTGGGTTTATGGATTGGACGTTCTTCTCAAATGACACCAGAAGAAAAAATTACACTTCTAAAATCTTGTTGGATTCCACCCATGAGTTATGATTTTAGTAAAGATGTAAAACCCTCCGAAAGAAAATTTAAGCATGCTTGGATACAAACATATTCACCCTGGCTTGTATATTCGAAAGCACTCAAAGGCGGTCTTTGTAAATTTTGTGTCCTCTTTCCTCCACCCATTGGTTCAGTTAAAGGTATTCTTGGATCATTTATGATAAAGCCTTTTACACGCTATAAAAATTTACATGAAGATTGTAAAAAACATTCTTCTAATCATTGGCACAAAACTGCAGTTACTGCGGCCAGAGATTTTACTGCTAATGCTCCAGTTGATGTGCAACTATTACACGGCCACAAAAAAATTATAGAAGAAAATAGTAAGATTTTAAAATCGATAATCTCCACAATTTTATTTTGTGGGACCCATGATCTGCCTTTAAGAGGAAAAGTTCAAACTGGAGGTGTGTTTCAGGATTTAATTAAATTTCGAATTGAAGCTGGTGATAAATACTTGAAGTAACATTTTGATGAATCTAACGCTAAAAAAAATGCAACATATATGTCTCCTCAAATACAAAATGAAATTATTAGTTTGTGCGGGGCTGTCATTAAAGATGATATAATAGAAGACGCAAAAAAAGCATACGCATTTAGTGTACTAGCGGATGAGACAGCTGATATATCGGGGAAAGAGCAATTGTCAATTGGTTTAAGATTTTTTGATGAAAAACAGATGAAAATTCGGGAAGAATTTGTTGGCTTCGTTGAACTTAAAGCTCTCGATGCTCATACAATTGCAACAGCAATAGACACATTTTTGGAAAAGGAAGGACTTGATCCGGAAAAATGTGTAGGTCAAGGTTATGATGGATGTGCAGCTATGGCTGGCAATGAAAACGGAGTACAAAGCATATTACAAAAAAAGTATAAACAAGCTAAGTTTTTTCATTGTGCATCGCACAAATTAAATCTTGTAGTTAATGACTTGAATAATGTACCAGAAATACGAAATACTATCTCTACAGTCAAAGACATTATTGCATTTTTTCGAGAGTCTGTATTAAGACGAAACTATATCCCGAATATTCCTATGTTTTGCGAAACTCGTTGGTCTCAAAAGTACAAAAGTATTTCTGTTTTTAACAATCATTTTACTGATATAATATCAGCTCTGCAAAAATTATCACTCATAGGAAACAATCAAACTAGGAAAACGGCATTCCAACTTCATACAACTACAACTACAGGTAAGTTTGTTGTTGCTGTGGCATTAATTGCAAAATATTCTGCGATATTGGAACCGGTGGTGAATGCTCGGCAGTCCAAAGCTTTGGACTTGTTGCAATGTTCAGAGCATATCCGAAGAATTCTTGGAGTAATAAAAAGTCATCGTAATGATCCTGAGCAGATTACAAGAGTACTCATGGAAAATGCAAAGAGCATAGCCGAAAAATGTGGACTGGAACTATTACTACCTAGAATTGTCGATAAACAAAAGCATCGTTCAAATCCTCCAGCATCCAATAAAGAAGAATACTGGAGAAGATCTTTAATAATTCCTTATTTAGATTCTCTCGTATCATCTTTGGAACGTCGTTTTTCAGAAGATCATTCAGCTGCGTTTTCATTGTTGATTCTTCATCCTCAAAATATGATGAAGATGACAATTGATGATTTCGAAAAAAAATCTAAAGAATTTGAATTATTCTACAATTTACAACGATTGAATTCCGAAACTGAATTATGGTATTCCACGTGGAGCAAAAGAAATTTGAGTGAAGAACAATTACAAGATATTAAAATGGCAGATTTAGTTAAAGAGGCCGACATTTTTTATCCCGAAACAAAAAAAGCGCTACTCATTTCTCTTGCTCTACCGTGCACCACTTGTACTGTAGAGCGATCATTCAGTACTTTACGCAGAGTAAAGTCTTGGTTAAGATCAACAATGACAGAAAATCGACTAAACGGTTTATGTTTAATGAGTGTACATAGGGAATTCGTAATAGGAAAAGAAGAGAAATATCTCAAAGAAATATTTGAGAGATTTGCAAAAAATCCACGCAAACTTGTTTTAGTTTGACAGTTCGTTAGTTGTTTTATATAGTCTTCCAATATATTTTATAATGTGTATTTTCTTTATATCATTAATAAACTAGTGTAATTGAATATATAATTTTTTTTAAAAAAATGTCTTCATAGTTTATTAATATTGTCCTTAAATGATATTCCTAAGGCAACTCAATACGAAGTATACATCTATGGCAAGTCGATGTTACATCAATAGATGTACGAGTGTACATCTATATCGATATCGAATTGATATATTTTTAATATTATATATCGAATTACATAAATTATATATCGTATTGATATATAATTGATATATTTTCGTATTAATGTTGTTTGCCCCCCCCTAATGAAAAACCTGGCTACGCCCATGTTCGTTCATGTGATTAAAACGTCTATGAAGCAAATTAAAGTTAAACAAGTAATATCGTTTCTTCAGGTAGCAAGGAAATTTTGCCCTTATATTTCACAATTCACATTATTTCCTGATTATTTGACGTCCGCATATCGCTTTCGAAACTTGTTTCATCTGAACCCTCGCGAGCTGCGGAGGCGGAGAGCAGCGCCTTTCGCGGCGACCCGCGACCCGCGACTGCCAGGCGCTTATTCAGGAACTGCGCACGGCGGCGTGCTGCCGTCGCGTCGGGATTTTGCGGCGGGGGGCAACAGCGGTCGGGGATGGGGGCGTGGGCCGGGGGCGGGGGCGGCGTTGCGCAGCGGAAGCGAGGAAGAAGGCGCTATTAAATTATGCGGAGCGCCGTTAAAATTGCAGGCACCGCCGCGGCCCGCGCGTCCTTTAATGGCGTGGAAGCAATAACGTACGGCCGCCCATATTAAGTCCGCGCTGGCCGGCGCGGCGCGGCGCGGAGCGGCGTGCAGTTCGCGACGGCTGCTCGTGACGGAGGTGGACGACACGGGACGGGACACGGGAGGGGACGGGTCGGGACGGGGGGTAGCACCGCGTGTTCGTTGACCGGGTCCCCCGCGCTGCCGTCTTGATCTGCCTCCGGCCCTTCCTCCGCCTGCGACCTCGCCAGCCCCGCCCTCGTCCCGGCTCCCGTCCCCCTCTTCCTGCGACAAGCGACGATGGATATTAGTTCGTCCGATCCATAAAAGAAGACCGATATGGAACTCCGTGCGCGCAGAAGCGGTTCGACTGTTTCTGAGTTATTGTTCTCGCTCAGGTCACAGTAAGGCACCGTAAAGTTTAATATTTGGTTTGGGAAAATAAAATTTTACCGCTTTGTATGGTGTTTCGAAATATTTCTGGTTCATGTATTATAAAAAGTTTAGATTTTCATTTGCGACATTATTGAGAGAAATGTAAGGAAGACTCAGTAAAATTAATATATTAATATTACGACGACTGCCGATAATTGGATAATACAAGTGAGACAGTTTACAGTTATGCAGAATGTAGTTTTTCTTAATGTTTTTTATTTATATAAACAGGACAACCCGGCTCCCAAATTGATGAGATGTGTGTGGTAGAGTTTTTCTTAAAAATGAGAATGCTAATTTCTGGTCATGTTTAATAATATTCTGAGTCATGTAAGATTCTCATCATTTTAATTTTATGTAGCATACTCTGTTGTGAATTTTAAAATATTCTTTCTATGGTGATTTCTATAATCACCTTTTTGAAATTTACCCAGGTGACTGTTTACGACCCGTTACTCCGAACAGTCTCTCAATTCATAACCCAGACACGGCGAAGTCAAGAGTTGGAATCACTCCTGTTCGTCCATTATATCAAATTCGTAAACGATTGGAAACGATCCAAGTCTTTTTGCGTTGTTAAATGATGCGGACAGTATTCTTCTACAGCACATACGCCTTTATTTTCAAAACCGGTGCCCACTTACTCATCGCCGACGGCCATAGAAACCGCGACTGCACCCCGGGGCCAAGGTAAGCCTCAGTAGCAGGCGCGAAGGAACGGGGATAAAGGCAAAAGCGGAGGCCCAGTCGCCTCGGGCAAGGGTAATACAAAAGGGCGCGCGGAAAGAGAGAGAGACAGAGGGAGGAGCGTCTTCCCACCGCCCGCATGTCTCCCTTTGTCTGTCTCTCTCTGTCTCTCCCGCTCTGTCGCCCTAAAGGTTATAAGGCGCCCCGCTTCTCCCCGCCTGCCGCTCCGTGCGCCCACGTCAGTTCCTTTTTTCTATAAAGGCAAAAGTGCGTAAAATGTGGGTTTAAGAGTTTGCATAAAATATCGCATGTCGCGGCCGTTACGAGCTTACTTAAGATTAAGGCGCGAGCGGCGGTGGAGGCGGCCGTTTTAATGCGGCCCGCAGCTGGCGGACGGAGGCAGGGAGCCGCCGGAGACGACATCCGCGGGGCAATGAAGCGGAAGGGTGGTGATGACAGCAAGGGTAGCGTTGCGGTGAGGGTCATCCTAAGTGTGGCTATTTTGTTTTGATTTTGGGCGGTGATTGGAGAGAAGGGCATGTGTGGGTATGATTTATCAAGTTGTATTTTCGGTATTTGAATTTGAAATTAGAGAATTTTCGACAGAAAGTGTTTGGGTTAATTTGCTAAATAATTCAAAAATTTTTAACGTGTAAGATTCATTATTAGTTCCACAGAATATCTAGTATTGAAATTATAGCATACAGCAAATTAGGAGGCGGTTTGTCCAACTTTTGTGACAATTTGCACGACTTTGTATATCACTCGACTAAAAACTGTACATTTTTTGTGAGATTAAGAGCGCAAGATACTCCTCTAGCGCTCTAGACTCTGAAACAAAAGTGTATTAATATGTATTACCCATGAAATTAGGTTTTAAGTGGCCTCAACAATCATTGTTTCAAAAAAAAGGTAACTGCTAACAAATACAATTAGATCTGATATTTTTTGTATTGACACATTAAAATAATGAGGATTACAACTAGATGAGATAATGACTTACCCAGATCTGTGTAAGTTTATCCAATCTTCATTTTGATTTTGCAAGGACACAATATTGTAATATAAGTTTGAATGCACTAACCAACAGAAGGGCTAACGTGAGGAAAAACTGAAAATGATAGGATGTGAAAGAGGTGTCGAAACGTGCCATCAGCTCTAGAGAGTTCGGAAGCGAAGAACCAGGAGCAAGGTGAGGCGCGCCGAGGAGAGAAAGGACAAGATGACGTGGAACGAAGGGTATTGAGACGTGCAGAGCCGGGACGGAAGAGGCGGTGGCCAAAAGAACCAGAAGGAAGTTGGAGCGCAACGATGAGGGAAAGGACAGGATGAGGACGGGCGTATGGGGCTGAAACGTACAGGGCTGGAGCGGGAGATGCGGCGGGCATACGAACCAAAAACGAGGTTGAGAGCACGGAGGAGCAGGGAGGTAGCACGGAGGAGAGAGAGGCTGTGACGAGGGGCGGAAGGGTTTCAGACGTGCAGGGCGAGAGCGGGAAGAGCCGCTGACCGGGAGGAGGCTCGCATGCCAAGGCCGGGCGGGGAGAAGCGGTGGGCGCAGGACGCCGCGACAGCGGGCTGGCGCTGAGTTATGACGATGTCTCCCTGACAGGACATCTCGCCCCGCGCCGCCACCCCCGCCCCCGCCGCCGACGCCTTCGTCCCGGTTTTTCCCCTCCGCGCGCCCGCGCTCGCCCATGACACGGCCTGATGGTCCCCCGCCCTCACCTCCCCTCTCCGCTCCCACCCCTGGAGGGAAGACTCCGCGGAAGAAAAGAGAGTAAGCGCGTGAAACGAGATTAGAGGGCGAGAAGTTCGAGAGACAAGGAGACTGTGGAAGAAGTAAATGAGAGGAGCAATTGATTTCCGAAAATATGAAGTTCTGTGAATAAAGCTCTTCGCACAACATATTTGAATTTGGGAGGCAAAAACTACTATTTTATTTCTATATTCTATAGCATTTTTAGCAATTTACATTATTCAGATGACAGATATTTAAAAAATATGTATTCTATTATATATATATATATATATATATATATATATATATATATATATGCTTGTCTTCATTGAGTTGGGAACTCTGGCGCTTATAAATGTTTTTGAGACTATTCCATTGATATAAAAACAGTGATAATGTTGGAAAAGGAAATTGCCATTATGCATGTAACATAAATATGAGACAGTAATAAACTGTGAAAGCTTTGTAATGTACTTAATTATGTGAATTACAGAAATATGTGTGCAAGTGGGATTTTCATGTGGAAAATGAATGAGAGTGAAGAAAAGTGTCGGAAAAAGTTGGAAAACCGTGGAAAAAGTTGGAGACACGTGTACATTCATTTTATATAGGTGTTTGTTTTTATACAGTCTTCATTTTTTTACTTGCCAGTTGAAGTACTTGATGGCAAATCGCAAAAAAGTACGCTGTGCTCTGCAGTTTGGTGTTGTTAGTCCCCGTATGCGTCGTGGCGTAGCCTCCAAATGCTGGCACCCATTTGGTATTCCGTGGCGCCTCTAGAAGAAACTACAGTCTCCTTTTTACGTTCTTTCTTCTCTCGTACGTCTACTTTCATTCCTGCTGCGTCCGTTTTCTTCTCTTCTTTGTAACACCACCTTGGAAATTTTTGCTACGCAAAGCAAATAAGAGGGAACGAAGGGTTAGAATACGAGTTAGTTTAGCTGCCACAAAAAGTGCCGGAGACGTACTGCTGATAGGAAACAACAAATAGGGAAGTGCAAATAATGGGAATCATTTGGTAAATTAGCGTAAAATGTGTAATGGTTAATGCAATGTAAACGGTATTTGAGAAAATATAATGAATATTAATAAGTTAACGGAATAAGGAAAGAAACGGGACGTGTTTCTTGATATGTATTTCATAATACATCGACAATTCAAGAACCACTGTAATTGTCATGTATTAGACAAATAATACGTTTAATTTTGGAACATTAATGAGAATTAAAATATGAAAAAAAATTCAAATTCAAAATAATAAATTTTCTACACTTGATTACTGACTAGATGAGTACAAGATTGCTTTATAAATCTATTCGTGTTTACCAATGTTTTATGAGGATACTTTTATTAGAAACTGCCAAATGAATTTCTCGTATAATTTGCCATGTCGAACTTCGGTACAGAAAAAAATGGGTAAATTAAAGTGTCAAACTTAAAATTAAATATTCTATGGAACAATTGAAGTAGTAACTTTAGTGTTTGTAGAGAAACTAAAAAATGTGGGAAACAATCTGATCGGTCAAAATCACGAAACCCAACATTACGATCTGAATTGGTGTTGGGGGAGTTTTCAGCGAAGCAGAAAGCGTTACGATTCCGAGCCTGCGAAAGCGCGGCTGAGGGCGTTTGACGTCGTCGGCGAGACGTGATGACGGTCGGAAGGGCCAGAAGGGCGGCGGCGTGACTGCCGGGAGCGATGGCGATGTCTTCCAAAGGGCGGAAGGACCTCTTCGGCGCGATGGCGAGTCGGGCGCGCCTTCCCTTCCCTTCCCAGTGGCGAGGGGGGAAGGAGGGGGGAAACGGCCTACATGCCCTTTATATTGCGGAAATAATCCGCAGCCATTTGTACGACGGATACAAATGCGAGGCGGAGGTCGTAAGGGTCGCGCGCCTCTCTTCGCCTCGCGTGGGGGAGGGGGTGGGTGGGAGGGGGGTGGAGGAAAGGGCGGGGCGATGCCTGCGAGGCAGGCCGCGTGCGTTCTCGGAAACCCTTGGTAATTCCGGGCGGAGACGCAAGGATTTTATCGCTGTTTAAGAGGGGTATACATCAGACACATCACTCGAGAATGCTTCAACGTAGAAAATCATATTTGTTTAAAGAAGTATCATATAATTTGCTAAATATTTATGTTTAATATCGTGTTTCCTATGTACCAATCGTCTTTGCAGAGGGATTTTTACTCTTGTCTGTTACGAGTATGTATTTCTATGTATAAAATTAAGATGTATGTTTTTAAAATGCATTCGTGATTCAATACATTTTTCATTGCATATAAAAGCAATCAACAAGTTACTAAATGTTTTAGGAGTTACATTAATCTAAGTATATGTAGGATAATGGGCCAATTATTATTACTATTATTATGCTACTTTTTGGGCCGTCGTGAATTCGAATTTGTCTCATTTCGAGAATTTTTATTTTAAGGGAGAAACTTGGAAGTCTCAGCATTCTTTTATTTTTTAGATCCATACAGTTATTTTCAAGTCGGTACCCCACGAAGTAAGGGAAGCGTATGGACCCTCGTTTATCCCTCTCAATTTGTAACTGCTTATATTGTCGTTGTTCAGCAAACTTTTGCACATGGTAGCTGGCTATGACAAATTCCACTACATCAAATTGATGGACTAAATGAATCGTGACTTTCCATCTTCTGGCTTATTGCTGTCGCCGAAATACTGAGCTACGTCGCTCAGTTAGAAACGACCTTTTTACATGGTAGCCTCCAAGAGTCCGCGACGACTGTTGGCCCTCCAGCCATCTCTCCTTCGGGCTCTCTTCGGCGCCGGCCTGCGGCCGCGGCACAGTTTCCTTCTCTCATATCGGGCGCTCGCCCTTTTATTGCCACGTTTTTACACACGTATTTACATAGCGCGGCCGCGAGGGAAAAATGCAGCGGCGCAAGAACTCTCGAGGTTAATGACAACTCTCGGATTTTTTTATTGGCCCAAAGTTGTTATATTCTTACGACACTTTGTGCCGGGGCGGGGGCGTGGCGCGGCGTGGGGGCGGCGGCGGCGGGGAAAGGGGCCGGCGGCAGCGGCGGCGGCGGCTGCGCGGAGCAGCCAATAACAAGGGTTTATGTGGGGTCGGCGGTGGGGGCGGGGAGGGGCGGGGCGGGGCGTAAGACAGAGGCAGGCGGGTGCTCGGCTCGGGCTGGGCGCGGGTTGCCCGGGAAGGCGCCTTCCGCCGTCGTAAACTACGAGGCGTGGCGCGGAGCGGGCCGGGGCGGGGAGGAGCGAAGCGGAGCGGAGGAGATCTGCGGAGCTGAGCGCCGGTCTCTCTCGGTCTCGCCTCTGGCGTCCCACCCGACCTCCCCCCCTCATCTCCCTATCTCTTACCCTCCCTCCTCCTCCTCCTCCACCTCTTCACATCACCGCGTCGACCTCTCGTACTCTTACTGCAACCGTACCGAGTCGTATCTTCCTATCTTTTCCTCGCAACCGCAACTCCCCGCTCGCCGTGTACCACCGCGCGTCCATGGAGTCTACACACTCGGGTTTCCCCGCCTATTGTCTCCTCCTCTCCCGATCTCTCCGCCAGTCGTCACTCGACGCGCCTCGCTCCGCCCGACGCCGCGCGCCCCGCCCCGTCCCTTTCCCCCACACGCCGCCCCTGCCGTTCCCGCGGCCTCGCCTCGTGGCGCGGTCCAACTCCTCTCCGCCGCGCGCCGACGCTCCAGGCAGATTGCAGTAAAGATGGCTAAGTGATACATTCTGGAGTAAAAGTTAACTTTACGTCCTCGCCGCTGCAAGTGGCGGCGCTACGTGCGGCGCAGAGGACGGAGCGCGGCGGGGAGTGGAAGGGCGGGGCGGGGCGGGGCGGAGGAGCGTCCTCGTAAAGTGCAACCGCACGGCGCACGAGCTCCGTCTTGTTTTCCGCCGCTGCCGCCGCAGGGCCCCGCGCGTGCCCGAAATGCTCCCTGTGCTGTGTCATTGCTGCGTTCTGCGGCCAAACGAATTCCCCTCCAGCCGCATCTGGCCGCCTCCTGTCAGCCCTGCTAGTTTCAAACGTCTCTTCTTATGGTCAATAATATTTTTTTGTGAGATCTTCTATGTAACTGGGTAGTGATGTAGTTCTGTTTTTTATTATTCCCCATATATATATATATATATATATATATATATATATATATATATATATATATATATATAAGGAAGTTCGGTGCAAGGACATTTAAAAAGTGTACGTTGGCGTATTGTGTCAGGGAAAAGTTGGCGAGAAGTCTTGAAGGTGGATAAGGAAGGCGAGAAGTCTTGAAAATACCAAATTACAATTTTCACGTAGATGAAATAGGCAAACAATAATGCGATGCTTAACCTGAAAAATGGGAACGTCTTTCCTAGGAAGCAACACGTTGATGGTCTGCAGAGCAATCTTTCACATACATCGTTTGCAGCGGGGGTGGTGCGTAGGATGCAAGGGGGTGAGGCGACGAGGGGCCTGCGGTCGGGGGAGGCAGAGGGTGTTCGTGGCGGTGGCGGTGGCGTCTGCTGGTATCGACAAACGACGAAGGCTCCTCGCCCGGATGAACCCACCGCGCGCGACGTCGTGTCGTCCGCCGCCGGCTTGCTAACGACAGGGCGGCCGCGACAGACGGCCCTCCCGTTATCCAATCCACGTTTTTGCGTGCACTCCTTGTTTTCTTCCTCCCCTTCTCGCTCTTGCTTCTCCTCCCCCTCGTTCTTTCTCCTCTTCGCTCTTGATCCTCCACCACGCCCTTTTTTCTTCCACCTCCTCATCGCTCTTTCTCCTCAACCTCGTTCTTTCTCCTCCTCTTCGTTCTTTCTCCTCCTCTTCGTTCTTTCTCCTCATCCTCGTTCTTTCTTCTCCTTCTCCTCGCTCTTTCTCCTCATCTTCTTCCTCGTTCTTTCTTTTCTTTCTTCTTCTTCTACTCCTCCCCCTTCTTCGCTTCCTCCTTCCGCTCTTATCTTCCATATTACATTCCCCTTTCTCTCCTCCTACCCTTTTCCGCCTCCCATTCTTTCTTCTCCCCCTTCTCTCCTCTACTCCTCTATATTCTTCTCTTCTTCCTCCATTTCCCTTCTCGTCATCCTCTTCGCCTTCTTCCACGTAGTCCCCCACTCCTCTTCCCATTCCGTCACGCCGTCTTCCCCCTCCTCTTCGTCTTTCCTTTACACCTTATCTTGCCATTAATCTGGACGTTCTCGCTGCCTGCTTGCTTCTCGCCCTTTTTCTTCTTTATGCCCTCCTGCATCTGGGGTTTCGACGAATAATAAGACCCTTGCTTTCTTACACACCAGGCCACTGGAGCGCGGCTGACGTCCTGCGGGTAAGTCGAATATTTTCTAGATTGGGTGGTGGGGCGGTCTTCTTACGAAAGGAAGAAGTGGGCGGGATGGAGTAGGGAAAACGACTAAGAAGGCTGTTTGGTAATTAATCAGACAGTGCGTTCGTTTCCTGTTCGTAATAATATGTAATAAGAAAAGAGAGAACTATGAGAGTATGTAGAACTATGACATCTGCAATGTAACATCTTGAAGATTCAAAAATAATCCTTCCTCAGTGGCTTTTAAATGAAAATCGAGGTGATTTTACTATCTTACATGGATGTCTTTAATTCCTCTGTACGTAATGTGGTGCAGGGAGAAATTACTGAAGGGCCGCTTCGCTTATTCATCTCCATTTCTAATTATTATTTCGAATTATTGATGTATTTTCTTTAAAGACTATTTTATACATTTTACTTTGCATAAGCTTTATCATTTTACTTGATTGTGGGACGTAGTGTTCAGTCAATTTGCTTCAGAAATTGAATTCATAAGATAATGAAATGTTTTTGGATAGACACATAACATTTACTACGTAAATTGTTGCAGAGACATTGACAAGTATAAATATATTCGATTAATAATGTCACTTGCTCAAAAAATATTATACTTATATAATACATATATTTTCTATATCTTCTGAATAATTTTTTCTTTTGAACAATACTTACCTGAAATGAGCTTTTGGTTTCTGCCAAACTCAAAATACTTCCCATGGCCTCTAAATTGTATAATTGTGTGAACTCATAACAGCTGCCTGAAACTTAAGTTCCTCTGTGATCCCAGAACTACTATCGGGCGCGTACGCCTTGCATCCCAGTCTCGGCGCCGCACTCGGCCTAGATCCGAGGCAGTGGATGATGTCCAGGGAGAAAGCGGCGGGCGAGCAGAGGGGCGGGGTCAGCGGTGGAGCGCGCGGCGGGGGCGGGGGCGGGGTCGCGGCGAGGGGGACGGGAGGTGTAATCCTGCGGGTCTCGCTGATTGAACGCTCTCGGGGCAGGGCGGGGTGGCTGGAAGCGGCCGCCCCCGGCCCCCTCCCGCCCAGCGCCCACGCCCCGCTCCCCCGCCCTGGGCCCCGCGCGCTGTCATGGCAACCGCGAGATGAGGTGGCGGCGCCGGGGCCGCGGGGGTTGAGGGTGAAGGCGAGGGCGAGGGCGGCCGGGCCGATAAGCGCTTTATGGCGGGACATCACTCGCGGCGGTCACTTCCTGTGGCGGCGCTGGAAGGGGAGGGACCGGGGTGGGGGAGGGGTGGAGACGGAGGCGGTCACCGGTTGCGCTGGGGGCGGGGAGGAAGGAGGGGGGGCGGCTGCACTGGGCGTCGGCGTCGCGTCTTCCGGCAAGCGGCCGCTCTAATCTGAAGTTGACTCGGACCGCAGCGCCCTGGCGCTGTGTTTGTCTTGCTCCTTGGAGTAGGACGCTCTGAACAACTCGAAATTCGCGCTATCCTAGATTGAGTTGCCGGTGTTTTGAAGAAAGAAACAAAAAGAAAACCCGAATTTCGGGAGACTTCTTAAATTTGCGAAGCTTGGTGTGGTCTAGTATTCTCACGAAATGTGAATGCAAATTTTCGTTTTTTGAGTTGTAGTTTTAGTGTTGCTGAATGTACTTACATATAACAGTTGCGTTCATATATTAATTCGGAACTTACATATAAAAACAAAATAAAATTATGGACTACATAATAAAATTCTGCGGCAGAAAGAAATTCTCATTTAACCATTTACATGAATGTATAAAAATAAAATGTATTTAAGTAGTGCACATTTAATTCATGTGCCAATGAATTACCTACTTAATTGTACTTAATAATGCCATATGAACTTACTTAATTGTTTTTGGAGTGAATAGATAAAGTTCAGATAGGATAATAAGCTTCCTATAAGTCTGTACAAGAAGCTGTGTTGACGGAATATTGAAACATTGAATATATCACTCTGAAGCACAGCATTTCACAGAAGTAACATTCGTGTATATTAAATTGATCCTAATACAATGGTTGTCGACGTTTTAGAAATAATGGTTGTCGACGTTTTAGAAATCGAAAGCGTTAAATAAAACATTTGTTCAAATTAGTATAAACGATAACATCCTCTTTGCTCTAATCGATACCTTAGTGCACCATTGTCGGTAGAACGATACTGCGCCACGTGCGTCGTTGTCTATACTTCCCCTACTTGCAAACGCTCCTCGGCCTCCCATCGATTCTCGCCGCTCCCCTGCGCCCCGTGGCGCGTCGCTCAAACCAACCGACGCATGATGCCGATGATTACTCTAGCATGCACCGCCGGCGCCTGCCCTTCCCTTCCCTTCTCCTGCCCGCAATCCCCCATCCTCCCACGGCCGGCGCGCTCACTCGGCTGACCGGCCGGCCCGCGCATCCCTCCCTTTCCCTCTTCCCCTCCCCACCCCACAGCAGCCCGACGGTCCGAGAGGCCCGCACCCCTTGGCGCTCGCGAGGTTTTTTTTCTGCGTCGGCGCATTGTGCCGTGGCGGCATGCGGGCCCGCCGCCGGCGCCGTTCGCCGCACGTTGGGCCGAAATGGGAGGAAATCAAATTCACAAATTGAAGTTTTCTCTGCGCGAAACCAAAATATCAGGTGGGGAGGATAGGTACGGAAGAATGCCAGAAATATGCAAAATGTATGCGCAGTGAATTGGGAATTTAATGTGCATAGTTAGGAACTTGAAAGATTGGAAATGTGTGTTTGAGCGGGCTAGAATATTGAAAGAGATGCAATGCCTGTTACATTGAAGATCATGTAAAGTGCAAAGCTTACGATTAATGATTGTAGACGCTATTACGAGCGATGAAGACACAGATATTATTGTGGTTATTACGACCGAATGAGACACAGATAACAGAAAAAAAATCAAGTCTGTTTCTTAGTTCTATCCCGTTTATCGTCTATCTGTTTGAAGCGTAGAAGGAGGCTTCCGATACCAATATTCAACGTCAATGGAACTTGGTTTTCCAGGTTTCTTGCGTGTTAGAGAAATTTCATTTCAGTGCCACTCGCTCTGAAGAAGATCCATGTAAAACGTTTGAAACGTTGCGAATACAACCTTTGGCGAGACGTTTTTTGAGTAGCAGATACTAGAATTTTGGAATCCCATGAACAGAAATTGAAATTGACTAAACAATCTGAACTCGCTGTATAAATGTTATGCGTTGAGAAAATTCTAGAGTTAAAATATGTTATATTAAAATTTGTAACTTTTTAGATATAATTGTGAAAACATTATTTTAGTGGAAGACTGTAAATTAAGTGTGAACATAGAGTGCAGATTTGAGCTGAATTTTATGAAAGTTCTCATAATAATGAAAATGATTTATATTTGAAACAAAAACTGTATTTGTTCAGGAATTAAGTATTTTTCAAAAGAAATGAAACCTGTTTTGTTTAAACCCATTGAATATATTGCTTGAAGCGTTATGAAAATGAACCACGCACTTAAAAATACCCCGTAAAGTGAATGACGAATCAGATAATGAAAAACGTTTGACATTCATTATGCTTTTTTAATAAATTCATTTATGTTGGTTTAATGTCTGCTTGGAGAGTGGTGGCAATGCGCTAGAAGCGATTTGCGTGTCATGTGCACTGTGCGCGGCCTGCTGGCCAAAGCGTCCCCGCGTTTCCCCGCTCCCCGCACCCCGTTGCGCGCTGCCCGCTCGCTCGCGTCCCCGCCTTTTCCGCGCGCGCGGCAGCGGGCCCCGGACCGCCTTTGTTCCCGTAGCGGGGCGGAGCCGCTGCTGGTCTAGGACGGAGCAAAGCTGGGGCGGCGCGGGCGGCGGGGAGAATCGGATCGGGGCGTGGCTGGACGCACGGAGGGCAAGGAGGAGGAGGAGCAGGAGGAGGAGGAGGAGAAGGAAGAGAGACGAGCGCAGAGCTCTGTGGGGAAACGAACGAGGGAGGGGAGAGGAGAGAGGAGACCGGGGCGGGAGATTTACGGTATCCTCGCCCGCCGCCGGCTGCAGCAATTTCCAATCGACGCTTGGCCGCTCCGACACTTATCACGACCTGCTCTGCACCCCTCTCCTCCCCGTCGCTCCCCGCTCCCCGCCCCCCTCCGGGCCGCTCGAAGCCTTCCCCGCCTTCGGCCCGCGCGCTCGTCCGGAGCACTCGCGCCGCGGGCTGCAAGAAACCCTACCGGCTGGGGCTGCACCGGGCCCTCCTCGTGGAAACGTCTCGAGCGCATCGGCCACCGGTCGCCGAAAGTAGACGCGCAGCCCGTATAACTGCGAGCCCGCACTACAACGCGGGCGGCAAGAGGAATATGAAAAGAATGGACGCGCGTCTATAAAACTGGATACTTCGTGCACACACCGCTCTGACTGCCTTTGTTCTTTCGGAACGCAGTAATCAAGCTGATGAGGTGAGACGTGTACGAAATAATGGGGAACCGCGCGTGTGCTGTACGCCGAATGCGGAGACTTCCCTGATGATCGGTCACCGAGCTCGCTCCTGAATCGAGCACGCGATATGCAAATAAGGCTCCTCCCGCAATCGGTAATTTTACAATATTTGAATTTCATCCGTTAGTCGAGTTTTGTCTGTTCTGTGGAAAGCTATTTTCATTTATTAGTGGTATATTGTCGACAATTCGAGTGGAAATATTATTAATGACGCAGCATGACTTCAATAATTGGTTCCTAAAATTAAATATTGGTCTCTTTATGGTTAAAACTGCGTAGTAACTTTCATTCAAATTACTGTCAATTTTAATGCTGGCGGTGCACTGAACATGAAAGCAAGTATCTTTATTATATTTTTATAAATTTAAAACTGCTTTATTTTTGCAAATGTAATACATGTAATCAAAAATTATGGTATCAGAGGTTTGTATAAAAAACAAGAACATATCTAACTATTATCAGCATTTCACCCTCATATGCACTTGGCGTATCTTTTTATCCCGTAAAGAATTATTATTTTGTTCTCATTAATATCAAAATAATTTCTTTGCCAAAAATAATTATGCAATTACACCAAATTAAAGGAACATATTGCATCGGAATTACTATAATTTAGAAACAAGAGAAAATAAATTATCTTATTTAATGAACTCAAAAGATATTCATATCATAATATTTTAAATATGACTTCTATTAATGTTATTTAATTTAATTAGAATTATTTACAAATGATCTAAAAGCAAATAGATAAAAATATTAATTCACTATCAATTTTATATAATTAATTATTTTTTAAATATTAACATCCCACTTTTCTTTGGAAAACAGACTAAACTGTGGCATCTTCTTTACCAATTAGTTATTCATTTTTATGAATTTTCTAAAAATAGAATATTTCATTTCTAATCAATAAAATTTTACATCTGATTTAATTTTTCTGCAATAAACGTTGTTAATTTAATGTCACTTTCCCTTTAGAGATGTCATTTCAGTCTTGAATTCGTGACAATTACTACCAGTGTGATTAGATTTCCGGCTCTTGAACATTGTCTATCAATCTTGATTAGTTCAACTCTGTGTATTATATGCCATTTCTAATACGTTTAAAGATCGCGCGACACCTCACCACCCCTTGCTGAGAAAAGCTGGATGAGTGAGCTAGAGTAGCGCTAAAGCGCGAGTAACAGTAGCCACTACATGTCGCTCGCTCCTCTTCCTCCCCTCCCCCGCCCACCCTCAGCGCCCGGAACGCGCCGCCGGGCCTCTTCCCTTTCCTCATCCTCCCCCCCCACCCTCTCTCTTTCCGTCCCCTTCTCCTCGCGCCGCCGCCCTGCGTCGGGGGTTGAACAAACAGCGGCGGCGAGGCTGCACCAGGGCGGGGCGGGGCGACGCCGAGCGAGAGCGGGGTGGTTATGCCGGCCCACCGCCACCACCGCCGCCGCCACCCCCACCGCCGACACAACCGCTCTCCCGCGCGCCCGCTCGCTCGCCCACCCGCCCACCCGCCGCTTGCACACTCCGGGGAACGGCGCGAGATGGATGAGCTGGGAAGCCATTCATTACCCAGTCTATACATACAAAGATACACACGCAGTGCTTGCGCCGCCGCCGCCGCCGAGCCCTGTTGCTGCGCGGTTCTGCACCGCACAGCACCGCGCCACGCCGAGCCCAGCCTCACCGCCGAGGGAAGCGGGCGCCCTGGAAGAGTATGAAAAGTGGGGATGATATGAGAGGAGGAAAATGGAGGAGCGCACGAGAGTCGGAACAGAAATCAAAGAAAGTGCTTGAAAAATAAGACACGAACTCTAAGCACCTGAAATGAAATAGTAGTGAGAAGAAAGTAAGATACATGTATAATAATGTAATGCGCAGACAAGATTACGAGAAAAAAATAAGTGCAACGAATGTTATACATAGCGAAACATTTTATTTAAAATACTGTTTTCAAAAATGGTTAAATAGGCTTCAAAGAGAAAGGAATGTTTCTTCCACGGTCTTCATTTGGAAGGATTCGGAGAATGGATTCAAATAGATGGATTCAAGATTGGATCTAAAAAGTTGTCGAAAGAGCGCGTATAAAATAAAGGATGTGGGTGTAAATGCGTACGTCATAGACATTAGGGACATACAGGTCTTTGTAAACATTTTCACTGCTGGGCGACGGATACCATCTCCCATGACAAACTAGTGCTGATGCTGTTCGCTTGAATCAGCCTGTTCAGAAGATCGTTATTGGTTGTAATATTAACTGATTTCATTTTGACTGTCTTATTTTATAAAAAACTCTATTTGTGTATTATGTCAGAACTAGCTTTAGTAGTTTATTTGTAAAATTACTTATTTTCGTGCACTTTCTTAGAAAACATAATTTCCATTAAGACTCTTAATAAAGAAGCTCATAGAATCGTTTTGTTATTATTTCTTTATGTGATTTTAAGCAACAAAAATTGATAATATCATTAATATTCTTTAAAGAATGGCAAATATTAAGAAAAGGAATAATAAACAAAGCATAAATATATTACATGACAAAGGTACAGCCACGCAAACACAATCTACAGAAAGAGTGTTCAGTAAAAATGGTTTTAGTGAGATCTGTTAGACCGGCTTAAACGCACAGCACTAATACTAATGATGACCATTGTGTTCAATTACCTTGCTGCATTCAGTGGCATTGCATTTGGCTGTTAGTATTCTAAGAGGGAGTTTCCTCTTTCGTGGAAGCGCAGAATCGCCAGCGGTCTGCAGCGAGCAGCTTGCAGCCTCTCCACCTCGGCGCTCCGCCCACGCCTCGGGCAGTGGCGCACCGGCCGGCCATTGGGCCGTATTTAAAAGACGAATAGCCCCATTCCGCGTATTCAGTTATCTCCGGCGCCTCGGTCGCCGCCGCTATCTGTACGGCAAAGCGGGCTCGGGGAGCGGGGGCGGCGGAGGCGACGGGTCGGGGGTGGACGGCGGAGGCCGGAGCGGGGCCAAGGACGGGTTTGTCTCCGTAGTTTGCAGACCAGCGCCTGGTGCGCCCTCGGTGTCTGCTCTCCCTTCCGCCGCCGTCGCTTTGCTTCCCAGAAGCCCCTGCGACCCCGTTGCTAACACTGCCGCCTCCACCGCCGCCGTTGCATCGTAAGCTCGGCGTGGGTTCTTCGTGTGTCCGCCACCGCCGCCGCCGCCGCCGCGGGACCTTGAGGTTCGCATAGATAGCGGAAGAAGCGAAGTTATATGGGCGGTCAGCGGGTCCGGACCTTAGGCGTCCGGCGCGTGGCCTCTACCACGCCCCTCCCTTTCCCCACCTTCCCCTCTCTCCCCCACTCTCCGCCGCCTTCACTCGTCCTGCCTCCACACTCCGCTCCTCCTCGGTCCCACGGAAGACAAACTTTGTGTTTCGCCGAGGCGGGCGGGCGGATAGGCCGGGCGAGGGGAGTGGTGGGGATGGGCGGGGAGTGGGAACGAGTCGTGGGTGGGGAGAGCGCCGCCGAGTGATCTTGAATTAGTTTCGCCTCGGGAGTACATAGAAATCTGATTACCCGGGATACTCGGGATAGAAATTCGGGCGAAGATGCGCCGCCGTAATAACATTTGGAGATGTGCGCGGAGCGAAGCGTGGCGGAGGGCGGAGCGGAGGAGGGGGGAGAGCTCCCGGGCTAGCGCGGCTGGGCGTGGTCGATGGGGGGCGGGGAGAGGAGCGGGGTGGTCGAGCGGTCGGTGTGGTCGCGGCCGCGCGGGGGAGCGCTGGGCGTGCGCGAATATTGAAACGCGGCCGGTTTGTGGTGGCTGCGCGAGTGCCGGCGTAATCACTAACTGCGGAAGGCCGTCTGCCGGCCCCGCGCCGGCCCCCGCCGCGCCCCCGGACGCCACCGTTGCGTCGGACGGCGCTCGCCGCACCGCTGACGGGGACCACCTGCAACCGCAGGAAGAGAGGAGTTGCCAGCGGGACGGTCGCGCTACTTTCTCCGTTTTCACTCGTGTGTCCGTGTGTTGTTTCTACAGTCATCTGCAGTGACTCAGAAAAGTAATCTTTTTGTAAATTTAAACTGCTTTATTTTTGCGAATGTAATACATGTAATCAAAAATTATGGTGCATATTAATAATATAATATGCAGGAAGATAGGAGTTGCTATCGGGAGGGTCGCACTACTTTCTCCGTTTTCACTCCTGCGGCCGTCTGTTGTTTCTACAGTCCTCTGCAGTAACTCAGAAAAGTAAATCAGAACAGATATTAATTACTGGTAGACAACAACATCCACAAATCACGTTTCGCGAACGAGGAAAAAGGAATCTATGTGAATATTTTTCAGGAAGCAGTTCATTCAGAAGGCCCCCAGGACTGTTGTGCTATTTTCTCTCATTACGCTCCTGGCTTATTACTATATTCATCTGCAGTATCTGAGAAATACAAATCAGTACTGAAATTATTTGTGGCTGGTATAAACAATCACAAATCACGATTCGCGAAAGACGAGAAAAGAATCTCTGTAAATATTTTTCAGAAAGCCGCCAGGAGGCCGCCAGGGAGGTCGTGCGTCTTTCTTTTCATTACTGTTTTATTTCTATATTCCTTTACAGTATCTGAGCCGTTACTTACAATAACGTGGTCACGTTTTTCTGTAGTTTACGAGTTTACCGCCGTAGGGGACCCAGAGCATCAATTGATTTCATAGCTGTCCCTCTGACCGAGAGGTCCTAGGGTTAGAGATCGACGGTAGCAGGGTTTTCGACACTCGCTACAAAGCTAGATCGAAGTCGTCACCTGTCTGGCGGGGAGCATTCTGGCAGTCGACAGCTCTTAGCGGTAGTTTTCTATCGTTTGTGCTACCAAACCATGCGAATGTCGGAGGAGTACCCTTACAATGAGCCAGGAACCGCGCGCCATCTTATCTTACTCTATCTTGTCCCTGTCATCGCCCCTTACTTAGACTTACATACACTTACACGCTCTACGCTACCACACATGTTGGGAGACTAGTCGGGATCTTAATGCTTGTCCTGGTTAGGACAGTGCCCCTTTGGTGGTGATACCTTCTTGGGAAAATCCCTCACCCTGAAGTTTACGCCGGCTTTCACCGGCCGACGGGTTAAGATCACAGACATCTTCCGCAATAAAAACATGCCCTACACTTACAGGACAAACATCCATAGCAGAGGTCGCGCTCGGGAACACTAATCAATCAATTTTACGAATCAAAGCACCATTTTCTTTCTTTGTTCTTAATTATCAGATGGTGAAAAGTCACGTTCACCAAAATGTAAAAAACAATGTCCATTTTTTACGCAAAGATATATGAAGCCGTACTATCTAAAATCAGGAATATCTCGATACATATTCAATTGTTCTGATTGCGTTGGAATGAATTGTTTAAATCGTTGAATCGTTTAAGGTATTGCGTATGTTTCAGCGTGAATGTTGGCTTTCTTTTGCAAGGCCCCTTTTCATCTTGCTTCCCAGCTTGTTACTTCTTGGTGAAATCGAAATGAAGGGAGCAGTGGCCATAGAAAAATAGAATGAATTTTCATGGGACAAAAAATTATTGTACAGTGTTCTATTATTCTAACAAGACATTTAAAAAGTGACGTGCCACTTCTGGATTTCAAATATATAACATTCTAGCGTTCCTTTAGCGAAAAGTAAATCAGTTCTGAAATTATAGCTAACAGATATCAACATCCACAAATCAAGATTCGCGAAAGAGGAAAAAAAGAATCTCTTGAATATTTTTCTAGGTCAAAGCTATATTTTCATGAACCAAACGTTCATCCCGGGATTTGGTTGCGATTACACCGCTCAATATTTCACAGCGACCGTTACGCCGCGCTCCTCTTTTACCGAGAGACCAGGCGCCATTGGCATAAATGCGCGAGAAGCACCGAAGCGAAAGAGCCCCTCCGCCCCCCCCCCCGCCTACACATCCCCCATGATGCCAAATCCCTCTTCGTCGTCCCCCTCCCCCTCGGCTTCGCCCGCCACGAACCCCGCCTGTGGCGCGGAACTCGCCACATTTGTGCTCGTTGTAATTAATTTCTTGGTTGAAGAAGTATTGTCCGCCGGGTTAATGATGCTGCTTGTTCTAAATCAAAGAACGATGAATGTAATTACGAGGCGATTAGTCGGTTGTGGGGCTCCCGTCTGTTTGTTGATATCGCCATTTCAGCGGCGGCGGGCGCTTTTTTATCGTCATTTTTTTTGGCGCGGGCGTGGTAGCTATGCGAGATGCAACTCCGCGCGTGCGCGCGCTCGCGATATACGCGTGAATTCGATTATGCACCTAGCATTTGCCGGTTATAAATTGCGTTCATTCTAGAAAAACGAATACTTTCGCTCGGTGCCGTTTAATCCGATGTGTTCGTTGTTTACAATTGGCGCGGCACTGCTCTGGAATAACGAACACAATTTCGGTTGTATATCGTCAATTTAGAATTGGCAAAATCAGCGGGAAAAAGGAATAATAGTTTCGAGGTGTTTACACGGACGCAATTAATGCGTTGTGGGTTGCGGCGTTTGTGCGAATTGTTCGTTGTTGCGCAAAAACCTTCTCTCTGGCAAAATGGCGGTCGAGCGCTTTTTGTCTCCGTCGCTTTTGGGTGACGGTTATGGGAGGTGTTGTGGTGAAAGCTGTAAAAGAGAGGGTTTAAGTGGTTTTGACCGAAGAAATAATGTTTTATACTATGTTCATTGCTTTGTTTCATTGCTTTGTTCCATTTCAAGAATTATCGACTTCTTGAAATGGAAAATAACAAACCGTTATTAAGTGAGAGCCGAACCTTTTCATCAGCACCTGAATTGGTATGGTATTCTGGAAATTCTTGAAGGCAAAATTCGGTCTTATTAACCGCTGTAGATTGCAAGGAAAACACATACACGGGCAACTCACGTTAGGTGATATGTAATTCGTAAAGGAGTAATGAGAAATTCAGGCAAACAAAATAATGTGAAGTTTTCGTTCATTAAATGTATATATGTACTTGCCATTTTAGGGACGGATTAATCTGACTTTTGCCTGCTAGTGGCCAGGGCACTGATTTTATTATCTACATCTAGGGGAGGGAGATGTGTGTCATGCGTGACATATTCCCATCACCGTAAGTAGCATACTTGGCCTATCTGAGCTTTTCTTCGCACCAATAGAAACTGAGACGATTGTCAGAAACCCACAACTCCACTTTTTCCCGACCGGCAATCGAACCCGGGATTGCATCACGGAAACCTAGCACGCTATCCATGAGGCAACCGTGGTGCTTTGTCCATTAAATACCTTTAACCAATTTCAAAATCTGTTTTCGTTACAACAACTTTCACAAATCAAACTAAAAAAAAGGTTGATGGAACAGATAATTGCCAAACATTTTGCTTTCGCAGCGACTACTTTGACAGGAAACGAGATATACTGAAAAGGTAGTTGATGACACAGAAGGCCTAGTAAGCGGCTCTGCCGGAGATGGGCGATATTTATGGCCGTCAGGGAAAGTAGGGCGGGTCAGCCGAGGCGCGGGCGAACGCGGGCAAGGGCGGCGCGGGCGAGGGCGGTGTGGTGCGGCGGGGCGCACTCGGCCCGAAAGAAGAACTCCGCGGAAATGACAGGAAAATCCCCGCGACGGAAGGCCGCGTCACAACTTCCCGCGTATCTCGCAGCATCAGCTCGCAGGGCGGGGCGCGGCGGGGGGAAGGGGAGGGGAGGGGCGAAGGGCCGGGGTGAAAGAGCCCAAGGGCACGCAGGGAGCGGGGGCGTTTCGATTTAAATTAAAACTCGCGACTCCGCGGAGGAGGAGTCAGCAGAAGACGGCGCGGCGCGGCGCGGCGCGGCGCGGCGGGGAGAAGTGGTGGCTGGAGGGGGAGGCGGGGAAGGCTGGCAAGGACGGTGAGGGGCCGGCGGTGACTCCCCGCTGCGGCAGGGCCGCGCCGTGGCGAGGGAGGGGAAGCGGTGGGTGGAGGGTGGGGGTGGGGTGGGGGGGCGATGGAAGCGGCGTCGCCGAGGTGAATCGTCGAGGGCGCCATCAATAAAATGCTGACGGCGGCCGGCCCCGGCGCGGGGGTTGAAACCGGGGTCGCTGCGCGAGAGGCGACGGCCGCGCTGCTGGCGGCGGTGGCGGGGACTGGAGCCGCAGAGGCGACGGCAGGGAAAAACTAGCTCCAAGGCGGCGATTGGTGGCAGTGATAGGGATGGGCGTGGATGAGGAACGGAGAAGGGATGTAATAGTGAACGGAAAAGTGATGAGCGGTGACGGAAGAACTGATGGCACGAAGTTAAAATAAGATAATGCAATTGTGCACTATCTTATTCCGTGGAAATGAGGCAAATTTTGATCCTGTTGTCAAGGTCTGAGAATCGACGATACATCTACCACATCTTCCAATCTTTTGTAGTTATTTATTATCTTGTACATGTTTACTTGCGTCTTATTTTGGGATTTTTCATTGTCTTCAGAATTTTTTTCTTACACATTCATAATGTTCTCAATTATGTATCCTAAGGTTCATTATGTACACCTTTAATCTAAAGTTTATTAATTATTTTTTACTTGTTGAAGGAAATACACTTCTGTGTTCTTTTTACACTGAATATTTATTTCATTTGTCACCATGCTGTCTTGTTATTCGTTTATATACGTGCAATTAATTTCACTTTTCTTGGACTTTTCAGTGACGTAAACGATTGAGAAAACTAATCTATCCCCATGTACTCCATACTACCAGCATTACCTCTCGGAATCCAGCTCCGGATCTATTTAAGTCTGCATCATCGTCTATCTCTTCGCACCGTCTCCGGCGTTCTACTCGCGTGGCCAGCGCCCTGAGGAGGGAGAGGAACGCCCCCGCGTCACGTACTTCCTTCAAAGTTACCGCTCGGCGGCAGCGGCGGCGGGATACGCAAGGGCGTGTGGCTGCCTGCGACGCCGTCGATCTTAAATTTATATAGCGCCCTGCCCTCCCGCTCTCTCTCTCTCCCCTCCCTCTCTCTCTCTCTCTGCCTCTCTCGTCACTTTCGCTAGCTCGCTCCTCCCCTCCCTGCGCGTCGCGGCGCCTTAGGGTCGTTCCCAGGAATTGGACGACGCTCCAGGGCCCCTCCAAGTCACTTAGTCGGCGCTTGCATCGCCGCGACCATGCCCAGCCGTCAGACGCTGCTCATACGAAGGCATCATCATCATCATCATCATCATCATAGTATTGCGTGTTCCAGCATCATTCTATCTCTTTCTCGGCCTTTCAGTATGTTTCGTACCTCCCGATTAATACCTCTGCCCTGAAGGACTGTCTTGCGGAGTTGTTCAATATGTTCCACCCTTGCGTACTGTATATTGTTTTAACTGTATCACGCTTTGTTTTAATTCACCCTAATCACCTTCTTATCTTGTTTAATCTCTTACTGTAATGCCCTTTACATTTCTCAAAAATTTTCGTCGTATTCCTTTAAAATTCCTTTGTTTCTTTTTTTTTAATTTTTGTATTTTTTCTTAAGTGCGATATGAACGTATGTCGGTATTGACAACTTATGGAAATTTTCACAATTGTTGGATAATACCAATCCTTATGAATCAATACTAGTTACAGTATCAATTGATTTCGAAACATTATACAAAATTGGGGAAAATGTTAATTTTATTATTCGTTCGAAGCATTTTGTGTACATTTTTAGTAAATGATTTGTTTCAAATGACAATTTTTTCCGTAACCAAAATATCAAATTTTAGTCAATTGGGAGGAAAGAAATGGTCGGTTTTCCTCTAGAACTCTGATCCAGAGAACTATATGGAACCCCAATATTGATTGTAGTAATCGATTTATTTTACACAAGTAACTCACTCCTTTCTATAACGATGCAGTTAAAGCTTTAATGTCGGCACAGCTATATTATTGATCGCACATTACGATATCGAGAAAGTGAATTACAATAAAGAACGATAATTCGAGTGTATCATTTCTAGTCATAATATTTGTACCCATGCAGACGTTTGTGCGTTCTTAACGCAGAACTGCATTTGTGGTTCGGCACAGATTTACTCTAACCTTGCTAAAATTGTAATGCCAATTTCAACGTAATTTCTCCGTGGATATGGCAATATAGCACTATCGTTTGATAAGCGAGAAGATGACATTTCATTACAATTATGAAGGATGCGGTCAGTGGATCGATAACATTTCGTGACAGCTCACCGAATTAAATACTGTTTTTTGCTTTCTCTGGATGCACATTTACTCACACAATCAATATTGCATGCACAACTGTTCTGTAGAGTAACCTATGTTACTTGTGGTAACGCCGTGCGACTACTATGTACTATTGATCCTACCTTTCCAGTGGCCTGGGGACGAGTAGAGAAACGTATGCAACCCGCACGGTCTCTGTGAACGAAGGATTGCATCTGGTTGCGCCCGTTTGCTGTTCACTTCTGGAGTGTCAAACATAAGTTATCGCAAAAACATTTTAGAATGTAGCATAAGTTAAAACAAATAAAACAGTCCCAAAAATTTAAACTATTAACCCCCGAATTAATTTCCACCAATTAAATTCACAAGTATTGCAAAAGAAGAAAATGTGAGTTGAATAAAAATGCGGATCCTCAAATGAGATCGCTGGGTATTAATGGGTTAAGGTTTACAACTTTTTTTAAAAAACGAATGCGAAATTTAAAGTTAATTTTCTTTCGTATGCTTCTTTAAAGTTTATTATATACCCCCAAACATGCAAATTTTTCGACTATGCTTTATAACATTTTTTCATAAACTGAGTGTATCAATATATATAGGATATAAATAATTATCTTTATTTATACGAATTCTTAGTCGATAGTAAATTAAGTATGAAAAAAATTGAAGTGTCTAGAACAAAACGTACTAGTCATGTTTTACGTGACTGTTGTGTTCATTATTCTTTAGCACTCATACGTGAAGATTAGTACTTCCGTTCATTTTTTGTTGATTGGGATGTGATACATAGAGATGCGCGTACGGAAATCAGAATTTTGCGGGATTCGGGCCAAAGAGGAACCACAAAGTAAAGAAAACACTGACGCCAAAGAAATCAACATGGTTGCTGATTTTTGTCAATCGACCCCGATTTTATACTTTCAAGTTTCTATGAATTGTGAAAGCATTACAAAACCCCTTGTTGAGATTTCGAAATTTAAGGTAATTACAAATTCAGTAACTTTAACAGTAAAGTATTTAGGGACGAAAGATACTACTTTCAAAATGAAACTAACGATACGAGTATTATTTTCTCAAGCTTGAAATTTCAAAAACAAAATCCAGAAGAAATTTCTTAACTTCTATAGAAAATGCCGCAGAGCATCTATCGGTCCGAATTGCTTTCTAGAGGATGGGACAGTTGCGAGGTTTCCCGATGCATTCGTCCAAAGGGCGCAACACTGGCACTACAAAGTTCATAAATCAACGTGAGCATAAATTACGCCACATACGTGGCAATTCGCGACATGCGTGGCAGCAGCAGCAGCGTTGGTTCGACGCGACGCGAATCCGTACCTGCATGGCGATAACGTACGCTTTCGAAAACGGCCCGCGGTTCTCCCGTCCCAGACCACTCATTCCCAAGCTCTGCCCAGCTCTTCCCCGCCGTATCCTACTCAGGCCTATGCCGCTCAACTCAGTTCCGCTCAGCTCTGTCCGTCGCACTCCTCTCAGATTCTCTTTGCCCTTACTACATCTTCTACGTCTCGTACTACCCCAGTGTTACCCCTCTTGCCTCGCCCTCACTCCCCTCCTCTACTTCTCTCTTCCCCACCCCTCTGCGCTTCAAATCGTGGCACCAGTCCCCGCTCTGCCCTGTTTCCCCCGCCCCGACCATTCAATTTCATCCTTTCCCGCTCTTCCAGTACTGTTAAGCGCTGACCATTCTCCTTCCTATTCATTTCTTTACCGACTTCAGCAGCTTCGCGCCCTTCATTTCATTCTTCTATGCTCCGAGCTTCCGCCGCTCCTAACCGTCTTGCATCGGCTCGCTTCACCTCATCCCTTTGTGACACACCCGGTCGTACCTGGCTCCATCCCGCTCCACCTCCGCTCTACCTCATTCCACCCCCGCTCCACCCCCTCTCCCCCCGCTCCACCTCCGCTCCACCTCCGCTCCACCCTCGCTCCACTCCCGCTCCACCCCCGCTCCACCCCCGCTCCACCCCCGCTCCATCCCCGCACCACTCCCGCTCCACCCCCGCTCCACCCCCGCTCCACCTCCGCTCCACCCCCGCTCCACTCCCGCTCCACTCCCGCTCCACCCCCGCTCCACCACCGCTCCATCCCCGCACCACTCCCGCTCCACCCCCGCTCCACCCCCGCTCCACCCCCGCTCCACCCCCGCTCCACCTCCGCTCCACCCCCGCTCCACCCCCGCTCCACCCCCGATCCACCCCCGCTCCACCTCCGCTCCACCCCCGCTCCACCCGCGCTTCACCCCCGCTCCATCCCAGATCCACCCCGGCTCCATCCTTCTGCACCCCATCCACCTCATTCCACCCTCTCCACTCTTCCTCCCACCACTCCTCTCCCCGCGTCCCAGTGCCACGCGCCGCTCCCGTCGCACGTCAAGGCCGTTCTTTACTTACGTGTCAAGCGCTCGTATTATAACGTGACTGACATCGCATTACCCGCGGGGGCGATGGCGATCCCTTTCGCCTATGTTCGTCGCGATTCGCGCGCGGGCAGGCGGCGCTAGCGGCGGCGGCGGCGGCGGCAGCTGCCTTTTGCAATTCAAACAGCGCTGTTTTCCGACGCGAATAATGGATGACGCGTGCCGCAGCGGTCCGCCGCGTACATGTAATTAGAGAACAATGCCGTCGAAAGATATTTGTGCTCCCGCATAATGTGTGGAAATCAAACAACCGGAATGCGAATTGGCGCGGCGTGGAGCGGAGCGGCGTGGAGCGGTGCGATCCGGCGCGGGGGCGAGGGAAGTGCCAGCGTGCAGCGTGCATCTCATTTTTATGAGAAATAGAATACGAGATGGAATCGATTACGGATGGGATGCGGAGTTTGAATGGCGGGATGTGACGCGGCAATTTGCATGCCGGGGTAGGTTTGGTTTGTTTCGTTTGGATTGGGAACCGCAAAGGAATTAGAAGGGTATTGCCTATCAGAATTCAGTAAATATACATTGGTAAAGAGAGCATTATGAACAGAATAGTGTTGCATGTATTGATTATCATTGGTAACTTTTTCTCGTTTATTTTAGACTAGAATTTAAGTTTATAATATTAAATGCAGGAAATTCATTGATTGTTGAATTGATACATTTTGAGAGTTTATTATATTTATTGATGATTATAGGGATAATTTATTAAAATACTGTGCTTAATGTACTATTCCCTATCTAACGATAAATATTTTATTAATAATTGCACTTAACTTTTTCTAATTAATTTCACAAATTTTTGATATTTTTCTGTGAAATAAATCTAATTATTTTTGATAGCATATTAATATATATTTGCGTAGATAACATACAGAGTCTTTACGAATAATCAGTATTATAGTTTTCATTATCAATCACACTTCTTTAACCTTGAATCTTCCCAAGGTAGGGAAAAGGCCTTCATCATTTTCCTCCATATCCCTGTAACCTAAACCTTTGCTTTTTTGCACAATTACTTATTAACAATTCGTAGTTTAAAAAATCCGTAGTTTAACACACTCATATGTTCTATTAATGTAAGTATCAAGTCTCAATATGAAATTCATTTAGTTCATCAGGTTTTATTTTTTACTGCCGTCCAATGTGTGGCTGTGTGTAAAAATACTTCCAGAGAACCCGAAGGCAATTGTTACGTCATGTCCGCGCATAGCGATCTGCAAGTACCACCCGTTCGCCTACTCGCGTGCCAAGATGCGATTCTTTCTCGTAAAACCCTACTCCGTCCGGAGCGTTACACCATCACGTGACCGCCGATTCGAATCCGCGACGGTCCGTTGACTGAATTGCGAGTACATTCGCGCGTGTTTGTTATTAATTTTATCCCTTCCGCGAGTTTCTTCGGCCGCGTGCTCCCTCGCGCACCCGCTTTGCTTCTTTGAGCCAAGTTTTAATTGAATTCGTGTTTTATTCATGAGTTGGCATACCGGACAGAGAAACGCTTGGGCTCTGTGCGCCGGGCTTGCTCTGTGCGTCCCCAACGGTCGCGTGTGCAAACGGAGACGTAAAGAAGAAAAAGAAGAAGACGGAGAAGACCTAAGGTCCAATGAAAAACTGCGTTGCTAACTGCCTACTTTTTGTGAAGCCTTCCGTAGCGTAGCGGCCAGCGTGCTGGCTTTGAAGCTTCGGGTATCAGGGTGTAAATCCTGGTAGATCGCGTGGAATCTGCGTTGGGAAAATTGGGTTCGGCGCTGGGTTTTTCGGTGTTCTCGCGTTTCCTCTCCCTCTTCTAATATTGCTTCGACATCATTCAAATCGTAACGTCGACATTATCAATCACGACAATGTTTTGCCGTTCCTGGTTATATCATTCAGGCTCTGGTACCAAAACATCAAGTATCGTGACAATGACTAATGGTTTCTTTTTGTTGCAGGTGAGTTCTGAGTATCCTGACAGACGCAATTCCCGTCCTTTCTGCGACAAGGTAGGACAAGCCCATTGCTTTTGCTGCTGTTGCTGTAGTTACTCCATGCTTTTCATGGAGTTTCATTTGGTGTTTCTGTATGATGCCCGCATTGTAGTGTTTCGTGTGGCTGAGGAGTTTCTTTGAATGTTCTTGTTGTAATGCAAGAAGAGTAATTATACTAAAAGAAGAAGATTGATATGTGAGAGTTTTGTGTATGGTTTAATAGCAATGTGACAAATTTGCGTAAAATAAAGCTAATTGTATTAAGTCTATAGAATAGAGTTAAATGAAAATTCTTGTAATGAAAATGATATACATTCGTGTTGGGTGGAACAAAAAATAGTAATTCCATATTTATATTTATATTTATATTCCATGTTTAATTGAATTGTTTGATTTGGAAACTCATTGACTACTTGTGTGTTTAATTGTTCAGCTACACATACTTAAACTTCAGGGAATTAATACAGATTTTTTTAAATAATCATACTTTTATTATTTGTGCAGAAAAGTCACAAAAGTAATTAGTGACTCAGTAATTTTTCTCTCAGTAATTTCGACTAAATGTACCACTCAATAATTACACGCAAGAGTAAAATTAACCTTGTAATTTCTTAAAGAGTTCTGTTTGGTGTTTCAAAATTTCTTTCTAAAATATACTTTTTCATGTCACTGCTCTGATTGAAACCTAGGACCCTCGGGCCCCTAAAACTGACACGTTTTTTCAAGACAAGAGTTCCGGATCAATGGACACTAACGCTAGTGTGTTTTTATATTTTTCTCTATTCGAAGAGATGATGCGTTTCAAACCCCTCGTCGAAGAGTGTCATTTCGAGATGATGATCGTAGGCGTTTACCGGAGAAATGCTTTATAGGACTTTTTCTTATCGAAATGCTTTTAGGACACAGCCGCAGAACATTATCGAATGCACAAGATGTGGGGGAAAGAGTGGAAAAGTCACAGAGTGCTTTAGTTGGTTGTATGATGTAGTACTGCTTATTTCACGTCATTGACCGCAAATTTCGATATTTTATTTTATAGAAGTGTTTTTATCGGTTTTGTCATAAAGCGGTGCGTTGAGCTAATGAATCATTGTTGCTTGTCTGGTTTCGTACTTTCTTATGAATGTAACAACTGTGCCTCAGTAAAATTATGTTAATATTGTAATTCAATTCCCATTTGGCATACCCATCACATGTAACGACGTAATAAGCTGAGAACGACGCAAAAGTGCAATAACCCGCAAACCCTCCTTTCCCGTTAGACACGATTTCATTCGGATCGTTTCCGACCTAGGAAGTCTCTGCTGCAACGGTCGTTTGAGGAACAAGAGCGGCGGATCCCGGGAAGGCTATTGGCTCATGACAATTTGCGAGGCAGCAGGCGGCGCGCCGCTCGCCCAGCAGCCGCGACCGTGGGCCGCGGCGCAACCGTAACCTGGACCCTCCGGGGCGGCCGTTGCTGTTTCATTACCGTCCGCCAGCAGCGGAGGCCTCGACGATGGCGATTAAACGCCGGAGAACGGAAGGAGATGAAGCCGGACCTCCCATCGGCCCGCGGCCACGCGGTGCCAAATCCAGATCGAGTCGCCGCCGCGTCCGTCGGGAAAGGTCGGAACGCGGAGGGCGGCAACGGGCGAAAGACGGCGATACAGAAGCGACGGGGGGAGGACGTGATGGGCGTTGATGGCGGTCGGTCAGAAGTCGAGCGCGGGGGCGCGGGCGAGGACAGGGCGGGTGGCGCCGAGGTTTGTAGCGGTGTGTTGATCTTCTTGCAGAAGCTGTGTGCCGACTCCGCATCCCCGCTTCGGCCGCGACCTATTTGCGATGCCCGTCAGATAGATGGTGTTTGCGTGCACCCGGCGGCGGCGGCGGCGGGGACCGTGGACGCGGGCGGGGGGGCGGGGGCGGGGACGAACCAGCGGCGGCGGCGGCGCGCGCCGGCCGACGAGCTTCCTAACAAATAAACAAACAGGACCGCTCCGTCGGACAAACAGGGCGGGGAGGGGCGCGGCCCTAAACACTGTGCAGCGGCGGAGGGAAGCGAAGGGATGGCGCTACGCTAAACACGGGCGCGGCGCTGCGCGGACCTACGCTCCCCGCCCCGCACCCCTCCTTGCTCCTCCCCGCCTCCCTTGCCACAACCTTCCGTACGATCTCCTGCTCTCTGACACCGTATCTCGAGTGCGCAAGCTTCCTGGCGAGTGCACCACGTGCACACGACGATAAGTTGAAGTGTGTATTGTGAGGACAGTTGGGTTCAGGTGTATCCAACTTAGCTGCGTTCTTCAGGCACCGCTCGTCGTTCTATCGTCATTCTTCAGGTATCGTCAGTATACTTATCTTCAGTGTATCTTCATTCTTCCTGTCCCAGAAAGATTCTTATTCCTCTCCTCTATATCTGATTGTGTGGTGATACCTTATTTGCGAATAGGTCACAAATTCCGCAAATGTCGATAGGTCGCAAATTCAAGTATCTTTCTGATACGCTCATTAATGGTTATATTATTATTAATAACAATAGTAATAATAATAATATAATCAACGGGTATGAGTCTGGCTCAAAAATAGTAATGCATGACTGTGTGCACGACTGTGTGTATTTAGCAACTATTGTAATAATCAAGTAAAATCTTAATTTAATAATATTCTCTACCGTTTCGCCTTACTGAATTCCCTACAGAATACGCTTGTTTTTCTGGGTTCGTTACTTTTGATGTTCTTCAGGTAGTTTCTTACAATCGTTTGAAATTTTATTTTATATAGTTACTATTTTTACTTCGATAGTATTAAATACAAACTTTGGAAGATTCATTTGAGCTTACTATTAGATTAATTCTCGCTGACTTTTAGATTTTGCTTTGAATCAAACATTTCCATCAATATGTATTTGGAACTTCGTCACATCTCGGACGTAATCTTTTGAAACGTAGCTTCCCGTATCCCCTCGCGAAAATTAATATCCTTATATATTCTTCGTGGAATCGCATCCATCATGGAATAAAGTTCGCCTCCCAGCAACGAGAGAATAATTCGGAGACGTTCAGCAGCTTCCAACCGGAAGGGCGGTGAGGGGAAGGCGGGCGCATTTTTCTTTTCCCGAGGGAGAAAATTAGACGAAATCTTTCAAACGACTGTTTAAAAGAGGGAGGCTGACTTCACACACACTCACACACTTTCTTCCACTTTGTTCCCCTTCTTTGGCACCTGATGTCGCCGCACGTCTCTGCTCAGAGATGCGATAAGTGAAGCGAAAGGATAATGCGTGCGAGGTTTTGAAATAGGCGGAGTTGGAAGCGGAGAAGGGGGCGGGACTTGGTGGCGAACGTGGTAAATCTAGAAGCAGGCCCGTAGGGAGAGGAATGAGGCGGAAGGGTACGCGATCCGGGCAAGATATTGTAGGTGCTAAACCTTGCGGGGATTTCGGGCGGAGGGAGGTGGTGATGTAATGAGTGTGGAGGGCGCGACGCGGCGGCGAGGCGGTGGGGGAAAACGCAAAGCCCCCTGGCGGAAGAGGAGAGAGGAGGTCGACGGAGGTGGGAATGGAGAAGGCGTGGAGAGGGGGGCAGGGGGGAGCGGCGTGATGAATGGCGAGTCGCTGGCGTCACGACGCGTCACGGCGCGTCACGCGGCTTAGTGCTGCCGCCTAGCGATCAACACTTTCATTACTCCCCTAATCCCAAAGGTAATTGAGTTCCCTTTTACGGGGACGCGGGCGGCCGGGGACGTGGCGAAGGGCCTGCGTCGGCCTTCAGGGAAGGGCTTCGGCGGCCCGGCCCCGCCCAGGCGCGACGAGCGAAGGTGCCCCGGAAGAGAGAAGGGAAAAAGATATTTGCCCACTCTTCATTATAGAGGCGGGGCCCGCCTCTTTTTAATGCACAGATTATCAGCCTCTCCATGTGTCTGAGTGAGTCAGATCTGCGCTCTTCCCGTTTACCCATCGTTTCTCCCCTCTTTGCCTCCTCCGCTCGCTCCGTTCTCCCCGCCTTTTTTTTCTTCGGGCTTTTCCTCTTGCGTTTAGCGACCACCTCCGGCCGCCTAGTGTTGTTGACTTGATAACATGAATACATGACTTTTCGTGTGCTCTATGTAATGGGAGTAATTTAAAAAGAAAACATGCAAATGAATGGGATATTCTGCATTCTTTGTCTCCTCGCGCTGTACATATTAGAATTTTAATGAGATTCCTCTAAAGGGGGTAAAATATATATACATGAAAGGAAAACTTGCTTTTTTCTTCTCGCGAGAAAAGGGTAGTGTGCATACGTGTATGTGAGTTTGTGTGTGTGTGTGTGTGTGTGTGTGTGTGTGTGAGAGAGAGAGAGAGAGAGAGAGAGGGGAGAGAGACAAAGAGAGAAAGGAAGAGAGCGAGAGACCGTGCATTTTTGTATACCTACGTCCGGTGCGGGAAGTAAGTAAGAAGATAATTTGGGAAGGATGAATTTGTCATTTAAGTGTGACTCGCTCATTACAACAAACAACAGCACAATCTTCCTCCATAAAAGAGAAAGTTTCTGTAACATCTCAACATAAAACCGAGACAGATGGGTCGAATAGCAGATAGGGCAAATAACAAATATTTTTGATACATCGTCAAAAATTTCGAAAATTTTTCTCAAATGTCTTCTTTCTGTGAATGAATGCAATATACGATATTGGTATTTGAGATTGGTATTGAGATTGGTATTTGAGAAATTGGTTAAAAGTTTTATATTCCGCACAGTGTTTAACACAAAAATATTTTGTTAGACATGTTAATGCAATGTACGAAATTTTGGTTATGAAACAGACAGTGAGAAACGTGCAAACTCCTTCACTGGGCAAATTTCGAAATATTTTTGAGCGAGATTTTCTGACCATAAGTCAGCAAATAATTTTTTCGACTGTTTAAACTTTTCTAAATCTTTTTCAAAGTCCGTCCATTGTTCTTAAAAAAGTATCGTTTCTTTCTGTAATATTATATTCAGACACAGGCGTTTAAAATGGAGAAACACTGAACGTACTGTGCGCACTTCCTCTGGCGAACAGTGATGTAGATCATCCTTGGGATTGAGGAAGGGCATCCGCGCAACGCCCATGTAAAATATCCATTAGCGCACGAAGGGAAGGGATGCCCGCGCGGCGAGAGGGGCAAGGGGCGGGGCGGGGCGGCAGGTGGGCGGAGACAGCGCGCGCTGCGGGATAATGAGGAAACGATAAGGGTGATGCATGCGCGGCTGGCGGACGGCGGCGGCGGATAGCTACCACAGAGCTGCAGGCGTGTCCTTGCTCCACTAGCCACTTTTGTCTTCCGTCCTCTGTGGTCTCCTCGTCCTCCCCTGCGCCTGTTTTTGTCTCTAGCCCGATGTCGTTCCACGGTTGTCCCTCCCGAATGAAATTCGGTACTTGCTACTTTCGTAGCTCTTCATCTTCAGAATCCGTCTCTAATTACGTTCCGGGAATGTTATTAGAACTTGTGCTGTGACATTGTTTTCGCTCCAAGACCGCTACACTCTCGTCAGAGATCTTGAATTTAGAACAGATAATGTAATTTCTACTATGTATGTTCTGTCGTGATATTCCTAATGCCCCCCCCCCCCTTCGTTGACGTTCGCTTAGCTCGATTCTTCCTATTTCTTAATAGTTCCGTTGTCATGCAATTTATAATTTGCTATCTTCAGTATTCCTCAATTTCGGAAATCCCCGTAATCCCTGATTCCATTTAGAAATTTACTTCTTCGATATTGCATTGTGACTAATTACGATTACAACATTGCATGTCTTTTCTTTGACTTCTGAGAACTACTATTTGTATCCGAGATGTTACCATTTCCATCACGATAATCAAATTGTACAATACACTACCCCGCCTTATTCGCTGGCGTCTTCGCAAACTCGGAATCCGATGTCCTCAACAAACCAGTTCGTCGCCCCGTGCCCCTTCCGCGCGGGCGCGCTAAATCTCAAAGCGATACGAGCGCCGTACCACGGCCACTCCCGCAAACATCCATCTCGCCCTTATCTGCAGAGAGGAAGCTCGCTCGCGCCGCCGCCGTCGCCTCGTCCGCTGCACCTATAGCTCCCGCGCCGGCAGTGGGAACTCGCCCGCATCGCCGCCTCCCCTTCTTTCTCCACCCCTCCTCCCTCCCTCCCACCCTCCCTTCTGCTGCCGACCGCTCCCCGCCGGACGCACAGCCGGGCACTGCAGTCCACTCGCAGTTCATTTCTGCCACAATAAAAATGTCTTCTCGCCACTTGCAGCCCGCGTATATTACGGGGACCGGAGCCCCTCTTCCCAGGAGACCGCGCGCGCGCGCGCGCGCGCGCAGCCCTCCCCCTTCCCTCGCGCCCCTTCCTTCCCCTCACACCCGCGCTCTCCCCCTCCCCGACCGCTGCCCGTCGCGTCTGGATAAAGCGCGGGCGGGAGGAAGTGGCGCCGGCCGTAAATTCGCTTTCGATGACCCCGGTGTCGCTTATCATCGGGGCGCCGAAAGCGTTATCTTTGCGAGTTCGCCTTGCGCTTTCGCCCCGATGGAATCGCCGTTCGCGGGGAAACAAAAAAAAATATCCCAAATCGCGCGTTGCCTCTTTTTTTTTATGTTTGTCTCCGTCTCGCTTTTATTTCGCGTCTGCGCGTGCGCTTCCGTGGCATTCGAGCGTGTTGTGTGGGACAGGGACGGAACGATGCGAAGCCGTGATTGCTCGCAGCTCGCGCTCGCGCGGCGCGGCTGAGTGCGTTTGGCCGCGCGTGTTTTGTGCGCGCGTGGTGGAATCTACGTAAAATTTCTGCTCGGACCTACCCCCGCCCCTTCCCCCGGCCTGTGCATCACCCCGTCCCTCCCCCAACGCTTTGCCCGTCGCTATCCGTACTGGTTAACTGTCATTTCCTGTTTAAGTCTCGTAGCGTGAAATATGACATCCGCTCGCATCCACGACGCTCCCAAATGGATTTTATTTATGGCGATGTATTTTTCTATCGCGGGTTTTCTCTGACTGTGACTCCCCCTCTCCTCTCGACGTTCCCCGTTTCGCTGTTCCCCGCCATGTTTCATGCACCGCCTACTCTCGCGTTTTTGACTCACCGTTGGGGATCTCCGCACGGGTATCTCTGAGTATTCACGTTGGTGAGTGCCATGTGCCTTCGGGCAACTCGCACACCCATTACCCTGCTGTATAGTTCCGACATCCGCTTCTAGTCAGAAACATACCGCGGCGTTTTACTCCCCAAAATATCAGGACAGGCATCCCCGCCTCGACATGTTGGCTGATGATGTCCTGCATCTCCTGGTGCCTTGCCCGTCCGTCCTCCTTCTGTCCGTTCCGTCCCCTTCTCAGCTGCCAGCGTCCTTCCCTAGCGTTTGACTCCCCAAAGCGTAGACACATGTCGGACGTCCCCGTCCGTACGTGTTGGCACGTGCTCCCCGCTGGCAGCTTCTGTCACTCCCCGCCTATCCGTCCACTCCCCGCCCCGCCCGCCTCGTGTCCCTCTCCCCCCTCCCCGCGCAGCTGCCATGCGTCGCCGCCGGCGCTCTCTCGCGCTTCGCGAATGTTTTTGTGTACAGATGCCCTTCGCGCTTCGGCGAACAAATTGATTTCCCCTCTCCCCTCCGCCCACCCCCCTCCCTGGCCGCGCCCGCTCCCGGCGCCGCGCGCCGCGGGTCACTGCTTCTGACAGATTTTCATGGTTTACTTAATCTTGCCCGGCAGAGAAGAATGAAAGCAGGTTTTAGCTCCCTCGGGGGATAAAATATGCCTCCGCGTTCGTTTCACGGCTAGCGCTCGCGTTTGCTGTTGCAGAGTCCCGCCGCCGCCGCCGCCGATTGCGTCGTTCGCTTCGCCCTGGCTTTTAAAAATGGAAATGCTGCTGCTGCTGCTGGCGCGCGTTGTACGTTGCTCGATGATGTGAGCAACTGACTTGCGAGGGCTCGCGAGAACAGTCGCGAATGTTGCGGAAATGGAATGTGTTGCTGTCTCCTCGTGCGCAAATCATTTGCATGTCCTGTAAATTATTCAACTTCTGACGTTTTTTAAAAAAAATTGTACAGATACTAGGAAAGTCCATTCTTTTCATGAACGTTGTAAAATTCTGCTGCAAGTTCGATTTTTTCCTGATACTACGTCCTCTACGAAGACTGAATATTTATTTACGACTAGACTGTTCGCTGTTTAACGCGTCGTTGAAGTCTCTCGGTAAAGGAAATTGCTTTTATATGTTCATATTTTCCACCAATTACTATCATCTATGATCATGATCATCATTCGCACTATGATACATTTTGATATGCGTGAGACTTGGATATAGATCAGGCCCTTGTCATTTTCACAGGCAGTAGGAAATATCAAGACATTTTAATTTTCTCTATTACTTTATCTTTCGTAGGGCTAAAGCAAAAAATTCTAACTTAGGATATGATGAATAATTGTACACTGTTTTAGGTGAATTAATTTTTCATTTATTAAAATTACTTCCGCTTACCTTTATCCATTTAACATTTAATTTATACATCATATTTCATCTTTACAATCACAGTGTCTAATTCATATTCATGGGATATCAAATAACGTGTTACAACACAATATGAACACATCACTAATAACACCCTGATTCATTATCAGGCGTTCTTTTAATTCCAAGTTACCTTCACACGCTGGAGCTGAGATCTTAAATCGCGAACGAAACAATGCTAGTCCTGGAGTAAAAAGAGATATCAGAAGCCGGTGTGGTGTCTCAGCGAGACGTTTCCATTAAGCACTCTGAGTAGTCAACCATTTCTCAAACAGGGTCAGCGCGTTAGCGGGAGTTTCAGGAACCGGTTGCCAGGCGCTCAGCCTGCACTCGACCGCCCCTCCCCTCCCCCCACCCCCTCATCCACTCCCAATTCACGCCGTTCGCGTCGCGTCCGCCGCCGCCTTCGCCGCAGCGGCTACCGCCACCGCTGCCGCCGTCCCGCTTCTGTTCCCGCGGCCCGGACACGGTGGTCTCTGCCCAGCCCGCGGACACGACTAGCGCATTACGAGGGTCCGACGATTGGCTCCACTCGCACCCCCGCCGCCCGCGCCGCCGCGGCCCAAAACGTGCCTCCGGCCCCCACCCCGGTCAGGAGCCGCCCACCCGGTTCCCCTGCATTTACAAATGGTGTCGGTGGTCCGTCTCTCGCTCGGTTGTGGTTATACCTCGTTCCATTCAACCGCCTTTGGGTGGAGTGTTCGTTCACACGGATGGGCAAAAATATCCGTTTAGTTTCCTGGTAGATTTGTATGAACGAGGTATTTAAATTCAAACAACGAACATGTAGCGTGGATCGTAGAGACAGCGAGAATGGATTCAAATGCAGCGGCTTTGGCGGATGATGTCTGGGCTAAGCCCTTACGCCGCACCTCGCTCTTCTTCTCGTTGCCGGCGGCGCCGACGCGACCTCACAGGCAGCTCGTTCTGTCGGCGTTGGCGAGGACTGGGTTGGCGGCGGCGGCGGCGGCTGCGGCGGCGGGCTGTGGCCCCGGCTGAGAGGCTGACAAATGCCTACACTCGTGTCAGACCGGATGTAAATTACACTGCGGAGCGGCAGTAGCTCGCCGTCGCCGCCGCCGCCGCCTCCGCCGCCACCTCGGCGGCGCGGCCTCATTCCATTAAGTGATGCCGCGTACCCGTTAGGGCGTCGGAATCGCTATTGTGCCCGCCCCTTGCCCCCAGGCTTCACTGCCGTCGGCGCTCCCCCCCTCGCCGCGCGTCTTAACACCTTACGCCACATAATCGCCACCCACAGCTCACGCCTCGCTCCACCGATTCCTCGGTGGCGTTGCGTTGCCGCTTACGTATCCTCGTCCTCTCGCCACCCACGCCGCCTCTTCACCAACGCCACCCCGTTTATCCACGCTGCCTACATTCCGTCTAATCTCACAGTCGTGTTAACCAAGCCGACCGCTGCTTCAGCTACCCCACTCTCCACGCCACCTCTCCACCCAACCATCCCGCCTCTCGCTCACTCTGTGCATGTGAGCAACCTACCATCCGTACGTTGTTTCTTCACCAACTTCCTCCTCCGTTTTCGCCGATCACGCCCACTTCCCCTCTCCCTTGGAACGCTATTCACTCCCTCGTCCATTGCTGCACCCTTGAACCCCTACCTTCCGACATTGCGCCCCTATTCCGGAGTAATCGAGTCTGTGCCCGTGCGCTGTATCTTTCCGGCCGCTGCGCCGCCTCCGCCACGTCGTCGCTTGTTACGCCGCCTCACCTCTCCACTCGCAGGCGAGGTGTGTCGGGGAGGGGCGGGGCGGAGGGCTCCGGGGTAATGGCGCTAAATGGACAAGGAGATTCATGCGCCTGCGCATTGTTTTGGAGCGCCGAGCGCTGGCGCGACGGTGCCCGCCCGCACACCTTGTGCTGCTGCTGCCTGCCGCACGCGCCCCCGCCCCGCCCCGCACCGCGCTCCGCGCCCTGCGCCGCGTACCTGCGGCTGGCGCCTCCATTGCCTTCCCCGCTCCGCCCCCGCCGTCGGAGCCGACGTCTTCGCATTAGTTACACCGCGTCCCCCCTCCCCCCTCTACCCGCTTGCGATTTCTCTTCCGGAGCGGAATGCGACGTACGGAGCTGCGATCGATAATAGAAAGGAGACGTGATCTGGAAGTGGAGGAGCAGGAGGTAGGAAACGTGACATACCGTTGGGTTTTTGAGTTGCGTTGGTTGAAGGTGATGTTTCTCCGTGTTTAGAAATATGTCCTGTATTTTCATACTACTGCAGTATTTACAACATAGAATATGGCGTTGCTTTCTTCATTATCGGTTCAAAATTTCGTTTTTCAGTTTTAACGATATAACGAAGTATAGATTTTTTACGATGTAGATTTCATTGTTTTTTACTATTCAGTTTTCTTTTCATTGATAGTTATTGATTACGTTTTTTTTTTCGCTGTTTTTCTCGTGGCAAAATTACTGCAGAAAATATAGCGATTAATAATAAACAACAATTAATGAAATTAAAAATATTGTGCAAGCTGCCGAAAGTTCTGTTACATTCTCTGCAATGCTCATGTGTTACAGTAATAATTTTGTTTTAGAGACCAAATGTACACTGCTTTTAAAGTTTATTGCCCAACAAGATTACTTATATTAATGTCTGCTTTATTTTCAGCGTCTAATGTCTCTCGTGATATCAAAGCTGAAACGCATCTGTACGTCAGCCAGTTTACAAAAAAAAGTTCATTACAACTCCATATCCATCCGTCGGCACGCAACGCGGCGAGCCGGCGCCGCACCCCCTTTCAACCCTTTGCTCGTTGCCCTCCTTCTCTCCTCCTCCTCCTCCTCGTCCACCTCCTCGTTCTCCGCTGGTCCTCCGGGTTCAGCGCGCCGCTCGCTCGGGAACTGGCCCTTTATCGCGGTTAAACTTCGCGACCCGAGACCCGCGCGTGAAATATGCAGGGCCGCGAAACATTTTCACAGGCCTCTTACTTTGTTTCGCGTCCTCCCCGCGCCTTGCAGGGCGGCGCCACTGTGTCTGCGCTTCGCGGCGGCGGCGGCGGCGGCGAAGGCGGTAGCGGTGGCGGAGCCCGGGCGAGCGCGCGGAAGTTGGCCGTTAAAACACTCCTCGGTTTAAATATCACGCCGTAAAAGTAATGAATCCGATAAAAAATTTAGATGCGCGTTGTCGCGACTGACGCTGCGGACGAGGGCAGCGGGGGCGGAAGACGCGGCGAAGGCGGTAAGGTTGAGCCTTATCTGTGGGAGGGGGTCGGTGGAGGCGGCGGTTGCGTCATATTTCTCGAGAGGGCGAGCCTTCTCTCCCTCTCTCTCCACGCTCCCCACTCTCCCTCTTCCTCAGTCTTTCCCTCTCTCGTTTCTTCACGGTGTCGCAAGACGCTGCGGTGGCAACTGGAACCTGACTTCTTCCCAGGCGTCGCCGTCTTTCCCACTCCACGCTCCGCGGGGCCGCGCCATCGTACGCCACGCCGCGCCACGCCGCGCCACGCCACGCCACGCGACGTCACGCCGCGCTATGACGCGACGAGCGCGTGGATGTTTTTCCGCTCCGCGGCTGCTTTATTCGCGAGGTGCAGGAGGAGAGTGGCTGCTGCGGCGGCGGTGGAAGTGGGAGGCGGAGTCGAGGGCGGGCGGCGCGGCGCGGCGCGGCGCGGCGGGAGCTCTGATAGCGGCTGACAAAACACGAACGCGCCGCCGCGGCGACAATTAGTCGACTCTGCGGCGTTGCGGACTAGATAAGCCGTTGAGAATGAGAGGGCTGAGGGGAAGGCGTGGATGGTGGTCTTGGTGGCCGCGAAGAAGTGGGATGAAGTTGGGAATTAGTCGGAGGATTAGGGGTGGACAATTGTACGAATAAATTGTACGGGGCTCTAGTGCAATTGTGGTCAAATGAATCAAGAATTGAAAATCACGAGGAGAATAATAACAAAAAAAATGTGGACATGAGCGTATAAACTTAGTACGAGAGAACGTTTGGTACTTACACGAGAGAACGTTTGGTAGGTTTCTTATGTACGAAAAAGTCTCGGAAGGAAATATGTGCGCTAAATTTGGCTCTCAGACGAATGAATCTGTCGAACTGCTTATTTGAGCTATTTTTATATTATTATTAAACCCAAGTACTTGTTTCCTGTGGCAGGGTCAACGGATTCTTGGCTGTCTGGGAGACGCTGCGTCATAGGTATGGTTACCAAACAATTCGGTAGTCGTACGCCGAAGCTCATTAGGTTCCATTAATTAGTTTTGCATTTGTTAAAATTTTTCCAATGATCATTTATATTATGAAATATATGGAATAGTATCGATCTACAGAGAGGTCAGTGGTATGAGCATTCAGTACTTGGGATGTATTACCAAAACGATGCTTTCAACATGTAATATGACCACATTGTTCAAAATGTTATACTTTCTGATAATAAATTACCAAACAATAAGATATTTGGTAATAATGAATAATAAATATTAAAATATTATAATTTGGTATAAGGCATTCCTATACCATTCAGTCATGAAAATTACCTATTTTGGAGCAAAAAAGAAAGAAATCCCACTTATCTGTGATTTCTGACTTCTGAGTGTCTCGTGAAAAGCATTCCTTGCTGCATTCACGATATGAAACTGGGTTAATGGCGAAGTTTAAAGTCTGGAGATAATCAAGTTCACAGTTCTCTCAGTTCAACTGCACTCTTTTCCGGAATGTAGGGATAATGTGTTTTGTGAACTCCTCGTAATTTCAAAAGTCGATAAGTTGATCATTAGTTGGAGTTCCGTTGCTTGTAAAGCAAACACTGTAGTGAGGGCAAGTTTAGGATAGCCGGTCCCAAACTATTATACAGAAACTTAATGAGGTCACTAGCATTCCTTAGAATAGTTTTATTTAAGAGCGAAGGATTGTCATACCTCCGCTAAAATGCTGAGATGTACGAATATCGAATTCAGAAGGTTATATCTAATAAATTATTAGGAGGTGAATAGACAATAATTTTAGTTGACTGTTGATCCTTACTGGCAAAAATCCTCTGTTATATCAGTCTGGATTTTCAGGTGCGATTGTGTGACGTGCCACTGTATGAACTTTCTTCTTCTTGTTCTTCTAATGTCTTCATAAAACAGCATGATAACACCAAACCGATATTTTGGGCCTCCAAAGGTGAACGTGTGTTCATCAACCATGAAATAAAATTGTACCGCAAATTTTCTTTACTTAGGCTTACGTTTGTACTTACTGGCTCTTTAAACGGTAAGCACACCTGACATTCTTCATTCTGTTAATGAGAATGACTTCCCTGACTCTCTTAGACCTCTGCTAAATAAACCTGCCTCAAGTAAACGGAGGGAGTGGGTGTTCCATCCGTGGCGACGCGGTCCAAGCGGCCAGAGCTGGCAGCGGACGAGCGAGTAGGTGTGGGAGCGAGTGAGCAAGAGAGCGAACGAGTGGGCGAGAGAGCGAGCGAGAAAGGCGATGTACAGGGCAAGTGGGCGAGAGATCAGGTGAGAGGACGAGCGAGAGAACGAACGAGGCGGCGGAAGAGCGAGCGAGCAAGTGGGCTAGTGAACGAGGAGGAGACGAAAGAGTGAGCGAGAGAACGTGAGAGCGAACCCATAGAGAGGGAGTAGGTTGAGACAACGAACGGGTGGAGAAAGCGAGCGAGTTGGTGGGCAAGCGAGTGGGTGGGCGAGAGAGCGAGTGGGTGGGCGAAAGAGCAAGTGGGTGGGCGAGAGAACGAGCGGGTTGGCGAGAGAGAGAGTGGGTGGGCGAGAGAGCATTCTGGTGAGCGAGAGAGCCAGTAGGTGGGCGAGAGAGCGAGCGGGTGGACGAGAGAGCGAGCGGGCGGGCGAAAGAGTAAGCGGGTGGGCGAGAGAGCGAACGGGTGGGCGAGACAGTGAGAGGGCGTGCAGGCGGGCGGCGGCCTGTCGGCGCCTCGCCGGCGTCTGAACACGCAACCTCCCGATTAGGGGCGCTCTACGCTCGCGGACCGCGCGGCGACTCCCGCGCGAGCCCCCGCCGCCATAAATCACCCCGCCCCCGCCCCCCGCCCCCCCGCCCCCCCCGATCCGGCCGCGCCTGCGACGCGCAGAGATAGGGCCAAGGTGGCGGCGCCGGCGGGGCTTGCGAGGGAGGAATTGTTGATGCGGGGTACTCGGCCGCGCGCGATTTCTCTTGAGCAGAAGCTGCCGGGGAGATTCCGCGGACATGCCGGGCCGTTGGGTTGGTTTTCGCGTGCGTTGTGCGTGATCTGGGCTCCTGTAGTTTGGGCGCCTTCGAGGTCTTCCGAATGTGTCTTGTGTTATTTCAGCAGTTAAGTATCTCGTGCGGATTTTATAGATGTAAGTGCTCTGAATATCTCGAACTCTCTGAGGAGTTTATTTTTTTTAATGTGACGTCAAAATGCATTTTTTTGTTATGAAACAAATGATAAGATACTAATACGTGATGTTTTTAACGAAAGAGAATTCGTTTGAAATGTAACAATCATATTAAGTTGAAATTGGAAATTTGGAAATCGATATAACTGTCTATTACAGAATGTTTCTACTAACATTTCTCTGAAGTTGTAGAATAGAAAAAAAATGTCAGAAAAGCAATTTTTGATACATTCTTATCCAATAAATGTCCAATCTTTTCAGTGAAATTATGGAATAATTAATTTCCTAATATTAAATGAATATTATAGTTTGTACGTAGTTCTCTTACAACTCTTATACTTACGATCATTCAAGCCATAACATATGTTGAAATCAGTTTACCATTGTTTTAATACCTACTTCATTTATCGTTTGTTCAGATAGATTGAGATTTCAGATAGAAAAAGACATTGGTATCGGTGGTTGCTTATAAGTAATTATGTGCCGTAAAGATACTTGCCAATGAAACGGTCTTGTTTTTACTATTTTCATATAAATTAATCAAACAGACACAAAATGCGTATCTGAAACGTTTTGCTGATATCCTCATATCGACTAAATTCTGGTGTTCGCCCACAATCTGCTACCCACAATCGAACAAAAACGTAATACTCGCCTAAAGCGGTTGGTGTGTTTACCTGTGTCGGAATCTCTGTATTACCCAAACATAGATTTAGTCCAACGAGAGATGCAACGAAGCGAAGTTCGTTGCCACTCTATCAACTTGCATAAAACCAGCTCATCCGGAATTTCGCTGAGAGACATTGGACGGGTCAGCAGAGTGCACTCTAATAACTACCGAAATCGAGTAGCGCAGACTGTGCAGATCCAGAGTTTCCGCGGAGCATTAGCGAGGCTTTGGTTGCAACACTCTCCGACACCGCCACGTCGCCACCAGGCTACTACTGAGCTCTAGAGACGCTGAAACGCGCCTCCGTTCATGTAGCTCTCTCTGTGACCTTCTCCCACTGTGGGCAATGCGAGTTTGTCATTGCGAATGGTCTTAATATTGTAATTTTTTAAGCCTAATAATAAGTAAACATTAAAACATCAACTCCTTACGAAAATGTAAGATCGTCGAATTCTGTCTTCAGACGGCTGATCTAATGATAATCAAATTGAATTCTTTTCAAAATCAAATTTTGGAAAATATTTTTGGAAAAAACGACGTAAAATTTAATTACCAATATAAGTTTACGTTTGACGTCATTCATTAGAAATGGAGAGGAAAACTTCATTTTAAATTCTTCATTTTAATATTTTCATTTTCATTTTATGCTATATTTTACTTCATACGTTTGTTCGTGATTTTGAGTGTTCGTAAAAACAATTAATTTTTATTTTCTGAATCAAAACATTGGGAAGGTTCTTAGGAATTTGAACTGCTTACGACATTATAGAATTTCGAACACTCCTTGAATTTAGCTATGAAAGAAGAAAATAAAAAGTCAACCCAAACTATTCCTGATGACACCCTTCAGGCTTCTCCGTTTCCTGTGAAGCTACGCGACGACAATTTCGCTCGATCTCCCGGTCTCGGGGTTGCTCCTCTCCACCCCATCCCCACCCCCACCCTGCCCCGCCCCCGCCCCCGTCGCGGCGCCCGAGATGCGGGCCGGCTCCTCCGTCTTAGCTGTGCGCATCAGCGCGCCGCCAACTTGCCCAATCAGAAGAGGGCTGGGCGGCGGCGGCGGCGGCGATGGGGGCCGCTGCGACAACTAAAGCGCTGACGCGCTCGCGGACAGCTGGTAATTAGGCGCGGGCGCGGCGATATCGGCAATGCAGCGGTAATTAGCGACTTCCAACTTAGTTGCGGCAACGGGCGAGGAGGACGCTGCTGCGCCGAACCTAATCCGCAGAGCGGGCCCCGCCCCCCGGCCCCGCCCCCCGCGCGTCCCTCTGTGGCGCGCTCTGCGGCACCGCTTTGTGCTGCGGGAGGCTGTGCGGGAGCCCCCCCCCCCGCTTCCGTCCTTGCCGCCCCGCCCCCGCCGCCTTCGCCGCCGCCGCCGCCGCGCCGCAGCATCCGGCGCCCCTGCCCCCGCACCGGGCGGGCGTTATCCGCTACTCGATATCCGGAGAGTGCGGCAGGACGCGCGCTTCCGATTCTGATTCGCCAGCGCTTAGCTCCCGCCCGGGGGCGGCGGCGACGCTCTGCGACGCGACGCGAGGCCGCCCCGCGCCGCGCCGGCTATCTCTGTGGAGGTCTCTGCTTTTGCGCCGAGTTGAACCTAATGCCGCCGCTGCGAGTTCGGATGCTCCGCGATGGCCTTCTTAATTGCAAAGTCGATACTGAATTAATCTCCGTATCTGCGTGTTGCATGTCTGCGTCCGTTGCGAGAAGTATATTTTTGCGCTTCGTATCGGTAATAATTGCTCTTCGAAACTCCACGCTCCAAAACGCTCCCTCTGGTAATGTTTCGTCGAAATTGCTATGGACGTTGTTACAAGAAATCTTGGTATCATAAAACTTGGTATTGTACCAGAGACTGTTGGAGTTAGTATTGCTTTTCTAAAACTCTGCTTATGACAGAATGTTACCCTCAATTCATTTTTGTATTAAAAACATATCTTCATATATGTCTTCCGGGAGAATATGTACGAACAGCATGAGATTGAAGCTTGGAATTCACCAGCAGCAAATCAGAAACTTTGAGAAGGAAACGAGAAAAAATTAAAATAATGGAAGAAGGGAAGAAAATTAAATTCTATTATCAAGCATTTCCACATGTCAAGTTAGGTAGCCTAGAATGAAGACAACGTACGTTAATAGTTTTAACAATATTTACAGAGCTTCTTGTGAGTAGTCTAGTAAGAGAACTTACGCCATCTGGCTTTATTTACTTGTTAAAAAGTCTTCTGACTCAGTCATACTTCTGTAATTGATGTTGTTGCTGTAGAATAAGTAGAATAAGAAGAAACTAAGTTGCTGTAGCATATTTTATTTATTTAAAAATGAGGCAAGATAGAAGAATGTTTGCCCTTTAAAGACGTTATTATTGTAGAATGATAATGCACGTGTTCGTAACTTGATTGATTGATTATTTAGAAATTGCTGGCGCGTCAACCGTTATGGTCATTATTCCCGTAAGTGTAGGGTTTTTTACGGGAGGTGTCGACGTTCTTATCCCCGCTGGATGGTAGAGTCTGGAGCCAAAGTACATACCCGGAGGTTTGCTCTTTCAGGTATATCTCACCAGCGAGACACAGCCCTAGCCGAATCAAGCTTTCGACTTATCTCCCGACATGTGTGGTAGTGCAGTGCATTTAAATTTAAATGTTTGTAAGTAGGGGGTGAGGATAGGGGAAGGAAGAGGAAGGACAGATCCGTGGCCCTTTGGTTATGATACTGCTCGGCATTCGCCTACTATTGATCGGAGAGACCATGAAAAACTACCAAAAGTGCAACTGGTCGCCAGAATCCTCCTCCAGACAGTGGTTGAATTCGGCCTAGATATCTAACTAGGATAGAAAATGTATTGGGACTCGAACCCTAGGACCTCCCGGTCAGAGGCACTGCAGTGATGTCAGTCGATACCCTGAGGCGATTTGTGAATGATGTACGACTTGCAAAAGATATGTATGTGACAGTCTCTCTTCATCACAAGTGGGGAAATGTCGACGGGGCGAGCGTTCGCGAACGACTTACAAAGCGGCCCCGCCCCTCTGGCCCTTCTTGCCCCCTCCACGTCCCGCGCAGCTCCGTCCGAGTGGACATGAGGCGCCGGCTGTCGCGGGACGGCGTCGCGGAGGAGCGGCGCGAGACGGCGGCGGCGGGGACGGGGAGCGGGGATTCACAAGCGAGAATTAATCTTTCTCGGGCGAGGGGAGGAAATTCCTCCCGCCGGCGCTGCGGGGGCGGCGGCAGCGGAGGCTGTCCGAGGGGGGAGAGAGGGAAGGACAGCGGAGGACGTCGGACGCGCGAGGACGAGGACGGCGCGCGGGGGCCGCTGGTAGCGAAGCGCGCGCTCTCGCGAGCAGCGCATGGCGGCAAAAAGCGGGAGGCCGGAAGCGACACGAGCGCTCCACGCGGTGATTAATTACAGTAATAAGCGTCTCGCCAGAGGGCGGGCGCGGGCGGGCGCGCGCGCGCGCGGGGCGAGCGGGGGTGGGGGGAAAGAGGGCGTGCAGGGGTATGGCGGGGATTCGGGCCCCCCTCCTCCATCGCGGGAGCAGGCGCGTCCTCCCCCGGCCTGTCGTCCTTGGGTCCTTATCCGCGCCGACTCAACACTAGCTCTCGACCTCCTCCGGCGGCGGCTCGAGGCCGTGTTGTCTCCCGACGACGCGACGGGCTCGTTCTTCCCTCGGGCGCCAGCCGGCTGTTCTTGTCCCTGGGGGGGCGTCGTCGGGGCGCCTGCCACGGGCAGTCGCGCCTTCAATCGCTCTGGACGCAGGTGCGTTCAACGGGAGCCGTTCTGTATTCCTTGCGGGTGGTTTCGCTCCGTTGGAAATAGTTGTCATGCTTTTGCTCGTGAACATTACACTACTAAAATATGTATGTCCAGCCTTATTTTATGTCATTTCTCAATTATAATGACTACTATACAATCGAAAATGTTATCTCATCTTTCAAAAAACTGGAATCATACACGCGTTCAACGTGACCCACTCTGTATTCATTGCTGCTGGTTTCACTCCAGTGGAAGTTATCAATTCTTTGCTCGTTAATATGAGTAACACCACTAAATATATCGGACCAGCCTTATATTTATGTTAGGTCTGCATTATAATTACTACAACATGGGTTGTTATCGCACTTTCGAAAAAATGTGATTATAGTAATTACTCACACGCATTTGATGGGACCCATTCTGTATTCGGTGCAGCTGGATTGACTCCAGTGGAAATTGTTGACAAGCCTTTGCTTCTGAACGTAACACTACTAAAATATCTCTGATCAGCCTTATTTTGTACTCGTTTTCATTTATAATGACAACAGAGAATGTTATCTTATCTTTCAAAAAAATATAATAATAATTTCTCATGTGTTCAATCAGGCCCGTTCTGTATTCGTTGCGGCTGGTTTCACTCCAGTGGGAATCGTGTAGCCCTTGGTCGTGAACTTTAGTAACATCACTAAAATATGTCTTACCAACTATATTTTATGTTTATTCTAAACTATAATGACTACTATAAGAGATGTTATCTCTTCTTTTTAAAAAAATGGAATCATAATTACTCGCACGCCCAAGGACAACATGTTGACGGTCAATGTCGAACGTGATAACTGTCTGTGAAAAAGAAATGGGATGAAAATAATGCCTTAAGAGGAACTTTCTCTTCGAAGTGAGTAAAGGACGTCGTTATAGCACTCGGAAAGTTGAGGCCTTTGGGGTGTGGCACATCCAAAGGCAGTCATGTCAATGTGGAGCTCGCGAGTTGGTCTACATAGCGGCTGGCTGCGTGGGTGCAGGCGATGCAGAAGCGATTCAGTGCCCTTATCAGCCGGCAGATACCGCGCGTCGCCCCGCTCGCGTCCACCCGGAGGCCCCGCCGCCGCCGCCAGCGACGAGGTGGCGGCGCGGCCTCACAAAAGAAGCGGCGCGTCACTCTCAGAGCCCGGGCGACGCGCGAGCGGACACCGACGAGGAGGGCGCGAGGAGAAAGGATAAGACGCGAGGCGGGGAGCAGGACGACGTGTAAGCTCTTTGCGAGAACGTCACCTTGTCCCTCGCCACGCCCTCGCGGGGTGTGGAACGAAAAAGGCCGTTGAGAATGGAACCCCTCCCCCCGGGAGGCGGCGAAGGGAGGACAAAGCAGAGGGCGCGTGGACGGCGTGGGTGGGCGCGTCGACCGCGTGGGTGGAAGTCACCATCATCGTCTCCTGCCCCGCCCCCCGTTCCTCGTGCCGTTCCCCCGCCCTTCCGCGTAGGCCGATATTGGCTTTATCACGCGCGTCGCGCGCTGCTCTCGTTAAATCGCCCATTACGGCGTTTAACGCGCGTCGTAACGACGCTGCCGCGCGGGCGCCGGGGGGCGGGGCGGGGCGGGGAGGGGCGGGGAGGGGAGGGGCGGTGTCCGGTCGCGCGGCTGACGAGCCGCGGGTGGGCCGACACGCCCGAAGCGCGCGCGCGCGCTCGCGCGCTCGCCTGAGTTCGCAGACTGCTCGCGCGCCGAGGTCACGACGGGCGTTGGCCGTCTGTGACTCCTCGCAATGGGGCATCTGAAGAACTGAAACGGAAGTGGGCGTTTCCTCTCTGAAGAAAGATCGAAAACCATGAAGTCAGAACGTTTACGACTATTAATTTACTTGTTAGATTTATTTATGTCAGATGAAAATATATGGTTTATTGTAGTCGTTAATATTAGAATAGTTATGATTAGGAATGATTTGGTAAATGTAATTAGAATTATTCGTTTTATATTTGTAAATGTGTTTGCCGAAAGGTTTGAGTTTCCCAAATGAAGTTATTTTTTGAAACTTTAGTTAGATATACATTTAAAAATTATATAAAATATTGCCATTAATGTGCCGTGAAGGTACTCGTGTATTTCAAATGATGAAGAGAATACAGGTCTCGTAAACTTGATTTTTCATCGGTTCTATGTTTGTTATTTGAAACTACAAGAAGAATTCGCATATTGGTGCCATGTTTAAACGAAAATGGAAGAAAATTACACGAACGACAGAAATTATTTAATTTATGGTAGAAACATTTTCTAAATGTTGTTGTCTAATTGTTTATTCTTTATATTTTTCTACAAAGCTAACGTTTTAATTTCTGCATCTTTTTTCATCGAGTTTACACTTCTGCTGCTTGTTTGCATCAAGCTGTCTTCCGAAAAAGGGATCGAAATGATGACACTTCAGAGGTTGATATGAAACATAAGGGTGTGACAATCAAAATGTAAAAGTGTTACCATTACAATGCCGTCCAAAAGCCGATACACTCCTGGAATCTCAATTTATTTGACGTTATATTTACTATAAAATCTTTAAATCTGATAAAAAATCTAGATTTAACTTTACATAAAAATTTTCAGTAGAATAATTTATAATCTAGTGTCGTAATTTTCCTTCAGATAATCCCAGAGTTCAACTTTCTTATTGCCAGCCGCAATTTCGTTCGTGACGGCATGGCCTTGTCGAGCCCAGCACTTTGTCTCGCGCCGCGACGGAGCATGTTACATTGTCGCGCCGTTAAAGCGACAACGTTAACCTTTACCCTCGCCCTCGTCCCCGCCCCCGCGCCCGCCTCTGCCTCCACGTACTGCCGCGTCTCAGAAACGCCGCCTGCGCCGCGCCGAGCCGCCCGGAGCGATGCATTCTTGATGCCCGGACTCGCCGGGGCGACATATGTTTTACTTTCCCCTCGGATCCCGTATTTACGTCCTCGTGCAAGTGTATATTTCTCCCGCGACACTGCGCTCGCGACCGCGCCCGCTCGACGATCTTCCCCCTCCCCCTCCCCCTCCCCCCACTCCGCTCCCCGGCCTACTCCACTCCGCCCTGTCTAGGCCCCGACCGACCTCTCCCGCTCGCTCGTCCCTGCAGTATTCAGACGTGGAGCAAATCGTTATTAACGGTCTTGTCCCGGAACTTAATTTCAGTCGCGAATCATGGTTCCAGTTAATATTTAACGGGGAAAGAGGAGGACGACACGATTCGTGGGAGGATGAAAAGGGGGAGGGGAGGTGGAAGGGAGTGGGCGTGTGTCGGGAGGGCGGGCAGGCGGAAGGCGGCCGCGAGTAGGCGTCTACGGGCGCGAAGAAGCCGGGCGGTGCGGGCGGGGGCGGGGGCGGGGCGCGGGGCGGCGACCTGGTCGGCGGGAAAAGAGACGGAGGCGGCAAGGCGAGGGTAGCGCTCCCCTCTGCGTTCCTTTGATATACGGGACGCCCCGGTAATGACCCCTGACTTCGATATAAATTGTCGCAAACAGGAATATCTTGGCTGGCGCTCGGGGCGGGACGGGCGGCGGCGGCGGCGGCGGGGAGACGCGGGGAGGGCCGCCAGAGAAAACGCCGACGGCCTCGTAAGCGAAGCCGCTCTCTCCTTCCAAGCCTCCGTTTTCCCCCGCCGCCGCCGCGGAGCGCTCGACGCGAAATTCGTCCAGGCGAACAAGCGCGTCTCTTTGCCAACTCGAAAGGGCTTCCTGGATCCCGTCCTTGGGAAAAGCAGGATGTGCACTGATGTGTTCCCACGTGCTACACACGCGTTTGAATTGGAATTATTTGCTTATTCTCGTTTTTGCTGCGTTTACCTCTGCTTTCAGCTCGAAACGTTTCGATTTTCGTTTGCCCCTTGTGAGCAACATTCGCGAAATGATCTGAAAGAATCCACTGCGATGCCTTGAGTTCATATGTTGCAGAAATCCGAAATGCTACCGTAGACTTCTGAAGATCTTCACAATTTGTTCGCTCCAGTTTCTCATAACACTGGATACTTAGTTAACGGCATGAATTATTTCTCTGCGGCATGATTACGTTCAACTTTCCCGAAAATATAATTCTTCATTAACGATAATAACGTGTCACGTTTGAATTTATGAATCATACCAGAAGTTTTCCGTTCACGAATTTTGGATTTACTCTTTCATAAAGCGTCAAACATAAAATACGACCAATAATGATGCAACTTTTTAGTCGTATTTTAACACTGATTTAATGGCCGTTCTGCATAGCTGTTTAGTGTGGAGCTCATTTCAAAAAGATATGCATTAGTGATTAAAATTTAATGGTTTACACAAGATAATTGTAGCTCTAATGAAGTTCTAAATTATTCGGGTTTCTCTCATTAACTACCATTTCTGCTATCAGCAACTAAATTTACTACTTATTCCTAAAAACAGTTTATATAAATCTATTATTGTTAAATTGTTCGATCATTAATTTTGAATGGACTCTTCATTCTGTTTAATCGTCAAAACAGCACCACCGCTTTATGATTTCATGAAATGTAGTATACATTTTATAATATATATTTATTTAATTATAATCGCATTAGGCTTTTTCTACTCACATATATTCAATAATCAAATTTCTCGAAAACGTCGGAGAATGATGCTTAAAAATTGGTTGCTTGTTTTTGACACGTGTTTATGTTTCAGTAATTATTGTTGTAGAGAATCAGTCTACGTCGCACCATTCATCTTGTTGAATTCGCAGAGAGGCGGAAAGTGATCAATTCATATTTTGGGGGAGATTTTACTGGAGTTTTTCTCCCCTTGAAGTGATATTTGGCATATGTTAATTTTTGTCCTGAATGATTACGTAGGTCGTTTTTAACATCCGTTCAAGCCGTTAAATCGTTAGAAAAATAAAAAAGATTGTTATTACGCACACCATATCATTAATTTGAGCTGAGGTGTAGGACAGTGAAGACGGCTGTTGCAATTGACGCTCCCGCTAAATGCAAGCTGCGTAGTGTTATTCGCTTTCTTCAAGAAGAAGGGAAGGGGTTCGGTGTACATTTTCAAAGAAAGAAAATAGCTGGCTGTTCAAGGTGTCCTCATTCATCCCGTCCTTACAGTGCTGTCATAACTGAACAACATTTGGAACAGATAAAACGTTCTGAATACTCAATATAATAATTAAATAATTAGCTTAATGACTATTATCTCTTCAAGTTAAAAATTAGTCGGGAGACCAACGCTAACAGACCAGTAAAGAGCCACAAAGCAATGTTGAGGCCAATCTCCTATCAGTGGCCGCAACGCTTGCATAAGAGGGGATCAATAAATTCGGCCACAAATAAGATCAAAAAAATACGAGGACTATGTAGGAAAATATGTATGTTTTTACGTAATTTGAAAATAAATGTATTTTCGTGCCTATAACGTACTTGCGCAGTAAGGAGTAAATATTGTGATTCTACAACGTAAAGCAGTGATTTTTCTTCAGAAAAACTCGCATTGGTGGCCTTGATATAAAAAAAGTTGATAAATCTTGGTTTTATGTGTTGTAAATTACTTCCTCTATCATGTTGATAGTCAGAATACACATTTTGTGGGTCCTGGTTACCGTAAAATTGGTTTGTGGCAAAACTGTTCGTCTGGCTGCCTCTTTCCGACCGTCTGTCCGCTTGTGGTCAACGCGAGCAGCTAAACCGTCAACATGATTTTCTCCTAAATTGATATTCTTCAATCTTATCTGCCCGATCTCAAGGCCCTACGAATTTCAAATCAAAATATTTTGATTTTTGGGTTTACTTTAATTCTTCAATCTTCAACATTTTCAATTTTTCCTCAAAGTGGCTCCAAATGTTTAGATTAAAACTTTTTTTTGGTAGAGCAAAAGATTTTTAAGAAATTAAAAAGCTTCATTTTATTTGAACTCTCTAAATTTTTGAAAGTTGTAAAAGTTCAATTTTTTTCTGTGTCTTCCAACAATTTCAGTATTGAAGATAGAGATTTTCCCTTAATGAAATGTTTTTTTAAAATAATTTTTTTAACAAGTTTATGCACATTTTTTCAAAAATTGAGTAGTTTCCACGACATTTTGCATGAACTTTCAGCAAAGTTGAAACAATTGTTTCCTCAAAATCGTACAAAGAATATCAAAACTATTCTTTGACAATATGTGTTGGATGATAATAATTTACTGAGCACATAAAAACTCAGTTGAAAATCCGATTTACAAAGACACTGAAAATAACTTACTTCGTTGTGAACCTCATAAACTGAATAAATTTTATCGGAAAAATATGTACTGATATGTATTACCGCCAGCTATAATTAGCTGTTTTACATTTCAGTCATTACGCTGGGGAGCATAGTTCATGTAAACATGTTTCATTTTCTCTCAATTAGCTTGTTGTGTTAATTACTACAGTGAAACGGGAACATTTTATAGGTTTCAATATGTAGATGTGTTCATAATCAGCGATGTAAATGTTATTTATTTATGAATTCTAATTGTGGGTTATGACACATTGAAATCATGAGTATTAATGTTACTACTGAAAATGCTAAAAGATTATGTTCTGTTTCGCCATATATTCTATCTTTTATGTGTGTTAATGAGTTCTCTCTATATTGATACGTAGTTCAAGAGTGGTTAACTTCAAATTTTGAAAGTGAAATGGTAATGGTTTTTATTTATTTCATTGAAAATGATCTATTATTTCTTTCTAAAATAGGAATATACTAATACATAAGAAAACTAGTTGATTGTAATTCTAAGGCACTCACCAGGAAACATCTTGGATTTCACAACGCTTACGGCTGTTTTAGCTAGTTAGCTTCCAGTATTCGTAGCGCGAAATTTTATACACTAGTTTCTTCTGTGACTACACTAAATTGAAGTAGTTTGAAACTATGTGGCAAAGGGTTGTTGTTCTGTTGCTAAATTCTTATAATGTCCCTCTAACATTATCTTGGTTTGCATTTGGTCGTCTGGAACGCTCGCCATGATCTTGCTTCATGGAAACAAGCAGTACACTCTACCATCACAGCTTGGAACACATTCTCTCTCTGAGGGGACATGTATCGTACACGAATCATATGCTGACACACGTTATTTCTGATAAAGTATCATTTTCCGTTATAACTCTAGGGTAACGTTGGAGTTTGCGTATGCGCGCAGCCTCAAAATGGGTTCACACCGTGTACGATATAGTACTTCGAGCTGTGCAAAAAACTCTCTAGTTTAGTGTCAGCATCGCTCTCTAATATTGCGCGGCGCCTCGCGTCTGACGCGAGCCCCGCCGCCGCGCAAGGAAACGTCTAATTGGAGCGGCGCGTTGCGTTTCGCGCACGCTCTGGCGAGACTGCCATCGACGACGACAACGACGACGACGGCGAGAGAAAAGAACGAAACGAAATAAAAGAAGCGCGCGCGCTGACGAGGCGTCGGGGACGCGGACAGGGGGCGCGCGCGGCGAGGGGGAGGCCGCGTATTGATACAAGTCTTCTAAGAAGATTTTTCGCTCCCTCTTTTCTTTGTGATTAACACGAGTGGAATGCGACCGACGCTAATTGCCGGACGCCTAATTAGAAGAGGCGGCAGGGGGCGGGGGTGGGGGGCTCAGAATGCAAACGAAGCGAGCGCCGCGCCGCGGGAGTGTAGAAGATGAGAACGCGGTGGAGGCGGCGGTGGAGGCGGCGGTGGCGGCGGCGGCGGCGGTAGCGTCGAGACCACCTGGGCTCGTTTTGTTGTTTGACGTAGATGGCGTCGCGAGCAGATGCTGAAAATGCCTTGTTTGAAGTTTCGTGCATAAAGAGGGGAGATGCACTTGAGTATTTTGGTGCAGGGGAGGCCTTGAGAGGTTCGTGACGGGTAGCTACTTAGCTTTTATCGGGATCATGATAAAATATTTCGTTGCTGTCAACTCCTGTGCATGCTGACAGGTATTAGGTATTTGATATTATTATGGTATTAGACCGAAAAAGCAAATTAATATTGATGGTACGTATCGTTGATTCCTATATAGACCAGTGAATTTAATTTTGTTATAAACGTAATGAAGTAATTATAATGCGTAAAATCTATTATCAATTAAAGTTTAAAATTGTATTATATTCAGTGCATGTTTACAATTGAAAGTCTTGATTATTTTATGTGCATCTTTCGATTAATTAAATTCCGGATTCAAACTAGTTCTCCCAAAGGTATCCAAATAAAGAAATCTTCATTTTTTTATGTTACTTTCGATAAAATGTGCGTTTTGCAATCAAGAGTGCTGTATTAAAACTGACGAAGACTCTCCGTAACGTGGCGATGTGAAAATAAAAATGCATAGAATCTGGGACCAATGCAGTGTTAGCCGTAGGCGTTTCGAGAAGGAATAGCAACGTCGCGTTGCCCGAGTCGACCGCGCCCCGTAGGTCTGAGAGCGCCAGCAATCGTGTTTATCCGTCGGACCGCGTGGTGGCGTGGGAGGGGCAGGACGCGACGAGGGGGAGCAACGGGACGACTAGCGCGCGGCGCGGCGGAGGCGGAGGAAAGCGATCTGGGGCTGCGAACACTTCATCCGCGCCGCTGATCCCGCCGCGCCGGGGGCGGCGCCGAGGTGCGGCCACCACCGCCGCCGCCGCCGCCCAGCCTCGCCGCCTCCGCGCCGCCCCCTCCGCCGCCGCCGTTGCCCGGGAATCGGCATCGATCCAAGTAAGCGGGGGCGGCGACGCCGCTCGCGCCCTCTGCTTCGCCGCCGCCGCCGCCACCGCCGCCACCGCCGCCGCCGCCACCGCGAAGGCCGTCGAGGGCTGGTGCGTCGCCAGGCTCCGCCGCCGCCCCCGTTACCGCCGCCGCCGCCACCCCCTTCGGAATAATAAGCCGATAAAATTCCGCCCAAACTCCGCTTCCAATATTTCTTGTTCCTTAACATCTTTATCAGCGCGGGGTAGAGGAGACGGTGCGGCGCGGGGTAGGCGTCGGGAGGGTTGGCGAGGCCGCGGCGGAGGCGGGAGGGGTGGGCGGGGCCTGGGCGCGGACCGAGCCGCCGGCGGCAGTGGCGGCGGCAGGGCGTCGAGGCTTTGGCGCCAACCCCGACGCAAGTAGCCGGGCATTTATCAAGACTTACTCGGAAGGCAAACTAATGATACTGCTCGAACTTTTTATTATTAATAATAAAAAAGAACCCCCTCGCTTCCGTCCTTTTTCCGCTTCCATAATGCTCAAACGAAATTATGGATAAGCACGCGGAAGGGGGGGTGGAAGGGGTGTAGAGGTTTACGGAGGCATGGGTCTAAGGGGGGCAGGGCGAGAGCGGAGGTCGAAGATGAAGAATTTCTTAACGAAATTAATAGACACCCAGCGGTTTAATTCAATTTGCTCGAATTATTCTGATTACATCTGAAAGTCTAAGTTCATTTCTTCGATTGGACGCCGCTCCGCGGAGGACACCGCTGCCCAGTGTGCGGTTTCCCCTCTCGCCCGCCCCCTTCCACCCTTCACCGCCCCTCGCCGCCCCTTCCCCTCCGGCCTGCCCCGTCGTCAGAGATATTAATTAAAACACCCTCGAGGACTCTCTCTGATTTTTGCGGCCGCGCAGAATGTAAATTAAGGTTTATTAAATTCTCTCAAAATATAAGCCAATATAACATTCGTCGCAACGCGCGGACGTCCGGCGCGGGAGGGCGGGGGCGGAGACGGCCGCTGCGCGTTTCACGGCCGGAGCTTCCCACGGCCCGGGTCGGAGGCGTCTTTGCGCCTGGGTTGAGGCATGTGACCGCCGGCGCGAGCGCTGGGTATTCGCTCGGAAGACGCGTCATTTAAAAGGGAAAAGTTGGCGGTGTTGCGATTCCCGTGGAGTTTGGTGGCGCTCGCTGGAAAAGAGAAGGCAATAACGCTAGGGCAAGGTTGTTAATGGTGTTCAGTAGTGTTCTTTTAACGTAATTTTAACCTGAGTTCCCGAAACATAAAATCGTAATCATATTTTGTTCATTGTGATAAAGTAAATAGAAACGCTCTTACTGAAATTTTGTTGCACTTGCTGGATTTTCCGATCTTCAAATGTTTTGTTGAAATATCACTTGTTCGTGTTTGCCCGGACCACTATACAGTTAAACGGGTGTACTTAATATCCAAAGAATGTTTATTTTTAATTCGACCTCTTATCTTATCTGAAGCTCATGCTCTTGCAAGCGATGCCTGTTCGGTAGCTAATTTTTCATGAAACACATTCAATTAGGCATTAGAGATTGTACGAATAGGCGACGATTGGTTTCTTAAAAATTGAGAAAGGAGGCGAATTACGGTTTTTTGTTTTATTATTAGGAACTGCAACAAAAAGCAGATAGTTTTAAATGGAATGAAAAATATCAATGTCATTCGCCTATAAAATTAAACGCACCAATTATTTAACACTTATAGTACTTAATACAATATTTTTGTAAGAAGTTATTGGAAATGTAATATTGAAACATTTAACTACAAACACAATGCATGATATTGAGACTTATTTAATTACAAATACAATGCATGAAATTGAGAATTATTTTCTTCTCTGCCTTAAGCTAAGCTAATCACTACAGTATTTGTACTGGTGGCGGCAGGAGAAGTCGTTCTTTACGAAGTGTCAGCCTACTGACAAATTTCTCCGCTCATCTGAGCATCGCATTCTCTGAAGTCGTAACGCGAATTGGAAGGCGCCGAAGTGTTGCGGGAAGCGTTGGAGTCTTCTGTCTACGCGGGTCATTTGTTGCGCTTTGGTGGCAGTGGCGTCGGCGGTTGGCAGACATGGCGTCGGAGGCGTCGGGACGTCACGTCCGCAGCGGCGTCGGCGGCGTCGTGCCGTGACCGCCGCCGAACACCCGGCGCGCCTGTGGCTATCCAAAACGCATTAGGGCCGTGGCTGGCGGCAGCGGTCGCGGCGTGGAGTGGGTGGGGTGGGGCGGGGACGGGCGCCCGGGAGCTGTGCTTGGCGGGGAGGCAAGGGTTGGGTGAGCGGACTCCTCAGCTCCAAGCTCAGCCGTGCACCGTAAGAACACGGCTGTTGGAAGCCGGATATGAAGGATGAGTACCGCGAGAATGTGCGGGAAGAACCGGGAAGCTAGGAGCTGGAAATAGCGAAAGGACAAGGCAGGCGGTGGCGGTGGCGGCGGCGGTGGCGCTGGCGGTGGCGTATGAGGCACGTGACCAACCGCCCCACTGAAGGGACTCGGCCTCCACAGTTTTTCTCTCCCCCTCCCCCCCCTTCCCAGCGCCCCCGGCGAGCGAACCCTCCGGGTGGGGGCGTTATGATGTCACGGAATCGGTACTTGTCGTCGGTGACGGCGATACAGCGGCGGCAACAGGCGGCCGTGGGTCGGGGCGGGGGCGGGGGCGGAGGGTCGCCGGGGCGCAGGCCGAGGGGAGCCGTAAGAACGCCCCGCCCCCGCCGCCGGCGCCGGTGATGGAGTCGGCAGGTCGCTGCCCGCCACTCCATCAGCGTCACCTGCAGCGCGGGGGAGCCCTGTGCGGGGCTCTTGCTTCCTCCGGGGAGGAGATGCATCTCTGAGGAACAATCGACGCATTGCGCGTGTCAGCAGACGGCTTTAAACGAGTCAACCCACTCGCTTGATTGACTTACCTACAAGTGATAAATTCAGTAACGCTCTTGAGTAGTTTGTGAAGAAAAGAAATGGGCAACTCCAAGATTTTACTACATTCTCTTCGTGTAATAATAATAATGCATTTAGGAAGTGCAACATACTTTGAACGTTCTTCCATGACATATATAGCTGATTTTCCACGCTGGACTACTATTATAACTGAAATTTGACAGCACTCAATTTTTCATAACATTATTTGTTGGCGTTGCCCTTTCATTATTTTCAGATAGATTTTTGTGATAGATTTCTTGATTTGGTATTGAAACGTAAATCGATATATTCTTTTTTGCCCGTTCGAATATCTCATAGACATTTTTTTACGTTTATGGCATAAAATAGACATGCTCATGCAGTTTTCGCGAAAATTGAGAAACTGGTTAGATATCGTTGATTTTCAGCTTGCAGAGGTCCTTTAATCTCTCGCGTGTAACTCGCGCCGTAGCTTAAAAAAAGGTCTTCATACGCCGTATCTCTGTAGTAGACCCACCCCACTTCACGCACTCTGGAAGTTTCTTCTTACGCCGTGTTTTCCCCGTCTGTCGCCGCGCGGATGAGCGCCGGTGCGTGTATATATATGTGTGTGTGTATCTCTCTCTCGCAGCCGCAGTGGCGCGTTTTGTTTCTCAACTGCTCGCTATCACAGCGGCGGCGGCGGCGCGCGTGCAAATGAACGAGATAAGCGAGAACGCGTGCCCACCGCCCCGCCCGCGCCCCCGCCTCCCGCGCGTCGCCGGAAGACACGGCGAGCGACTGGAGCGCGTGCGGGAGTGAGAGGCCGAGCGGCGCGTTGACGCGGGAGCGAGGGAGAAGAGGGTAGCATTTAAGAGCGCATCAACGCCGGCCGGCCGGCCAAGGGGGCGGGGGCGGCGGGGTGAGGGTGTGCGCTATCGCTAAATGAATTAATGCATCTTCCGTGTCAAAAAGTCGGCCGACCTGTTTTTGCACGGCGCCGCGTGTTGTATGCAAATGCCGCCGCCGCCGGTGCTCCGCCCTGGGGCGCTCGCCGGGCGGTCCGCCGGCCGCCCTCGCCGCCTCCCCCGCCGCCGCTGCCCGGGGGTTCCTGGAGTGCCCAGGAGGTGGGAACGAACGAACCGCTGGTGATGAATCAGCTGAAGTTGTGGCTGTCCGCACTCGCTGTGAACCAGTTAGTGCGATTCATATTTATCAGAAATGTGTGGAGTCCTGAAATCTTAATTATGGAAATCGTTTTACTCGTTGAGTTTGCAGCTCAAGAATTCCACTGTAGAATTTTTTTTTTTATTTGTGTGGGTCTGTTGGTAAATTACTTTCTTACCAGCGTATTTTCCCTTTTGGTTTATATTTGAGCGAGCCAATGATAAATACACGGTTCTTCGTTTGCATGGGTTTCGTTAGCTTTTCTAATATAGGGAACTATGAATAGAATTAGTGTATACTCTGACTCAAGGTTGTCGTCATGACAGTACTGATACATATGAAACGTTATTGGTAGAAATGTCCAATTGTTTATTGAAATGAAATTTTGAAAATTGAATTTAAGAGTATAAGATTACGAACAGAACTCAACACATTTTAAACGATTTATGTATGCTGCAATGTAAGATGTGAATTATATCGTTCAGAGCTATCTACATTATTTATATGGAAGTCACTCACAATTTTCTAACGTGCTGTACTGAAATTCGCATCTCTACTGCACCGCATCTGTTCTCTGTTTCATTCGCCCGCGATCCACTCTTTGTGATCTCCAGCTGTGACCACGCGGTCACCAACTAGTTTCATCGCCAGATCAAAGAGCCTGTGCGGAAGAAGGGAGAGGGGGACGAAGGGAACGGAAAGAGAGAGAGGGGAGAGAGAAAGACAGCGAGATAGGGCGAAATGCTCGCCACTTCCCTGCATAAAACGTGCCTCGGGCGAACCCATATTTCAGACGCATTATGTGGTTATCTCCCTTGCTCCCTTTTCTGTGGCCCTGGAATTGCGTTCAGAAAGAATAGGGCCTCGCACGCGGTATTAAAAAGTACTTTGTTGTACTTGAATGCTTTTTTGAGCATCCGAACGAAAGTAAATCTCCAGGTAAGGAATGTTTTTTTCGTTAAACCCCGTGTCGTGTGTCAGACGCATTTAAGGAACTTCGCGGGAAATGGCGGTTTAATGGTGTTGTGATACTTGCAGCGCGCCCGACAGCCACAGAAAGAGCCCCCTAACAGCCGGTTTCACTCGCAACACCGGGACGGGAGCTCAAGGTGAAGCAGGCTATGTTTGGTGCTGCAAAAAAGGAAGCATTTTATTATACTTTGAACATTATGGAGCCTACGAGCCGAAGAAAAGTAAATCTCCAAGTAAGGAATGATTTTTCGTTAAACCTCGTGTCGTGTGTCAGCCGTATTTAAGGAACTTCGCGGGAAATGGCGGTTTAATGGTGTTGCGATACTAGCGGCGGGCCCGTCAGGTGCAGAAGGAGCATCGAAGTGCTCGATTCTCTCTCGGGAGCTGGTGCTTACGGTGAAACACGCTGTGTTTGGTGCTGTGCGTACGAAACACTTTTTTTTTTCTCCTTTGGACCGTATAGCGCTTGAGTCTATTTATATACAAGTGTCTTATGCAAATATTCGTGTTAAAAAGCCATATTGAAGGTATTCGAATAACAAACGTCTAGGCCCTTGAGAGAATTGGTTGGAGTAATGTCTGTGTCATTTTAGAATTCACTACAGACGTACTGTATTACTTCTATTATCATTAAAACGAATGTGTCTGTACTTTAAGAAGACCAATACTACATTGTTTTTCTCGTAAAGGTTCGAAAAAAACAATTTTTTAAAAGATGTTTTCGTGTTTGTTGAATTTAACACAAATAAAACACGGTTATGTTTCGTATTTTTATGAAATTTTTTCATCTTTTAAAATGTAATGTGTTTTGGAAGATAATTCTGTTAATATTTTCAAATCATTTTTGATAATTCAATAATGCTTTAAAAATGTAAATTTTCTTCTTAATGTTCGTTTCCCACTTTTATTTCAGTTTATTTCTAGAGTGTCATGCTTATTTTATCGTTTGCTAACGAAAATGTTCTTATTTGATAATTCAGAAGATGTAGCTATCAAATTTCACATAATAATAGAAAAATATGTGCGACGATCATATTGAGCATATTTAGAAGTAACATCTATTAAACTGCTGAGAGAAAACACTCCGAATATGACAGTAAATTTCGAATGACGATGTGGAAATAACACAGAAATTCCTTTATACGCGACAAGAAAACGCATCAAATTTCCCTAATACAGTAGAATAATCGCCAATTTGTGCTGGATCCTAGGGAAAGAGTTTCTTTCGTTGTGGCTCGTCCGTTAAACGAGCGCCCCGTTTAAATCCCTCCGCCCTCCCTCGCGTGCTTTCCCTTGCGTCGCGAGCGAAGCGCCTGCGGCTCCGCGGCGCACCCGCATGCTCTCCCATGCGGATTGCGCGCGACTGCATCAATAGCTGATCGCGCGGCGCGGCGCGGCCCGGCGACACAAACGCTGCGCTGCAAAGCGCTGTTAACGCGGTAGTTTTACCGCTAACCCTTGTGTTTCCCGGTTTCGCCGTTTCAATAGTGGCGGAATTGCGCACCCGTTGTTTGTGAGGGCGAATTGCGGATTGAGTGCGGGGTTGTGTTGAGAGTGAGTGTTGGGGGAAATCAAGTTGTGTATTGTAGGAGTTTAGTTCGAGGAGAACCATAATTTAAATGTGAAACTACGTCATTTTCCGTAGTTTCAGTTGCTATTGGAAGGCGTTTGGACGTTTTTGAAAGAAACTTGTTTTCAGCTGTTCACAGAACACATTAATTGCATTTCAGAAAAATAAAATACACGAATTTTCCGTGGATTGGGTAGCCACCAATTAAGAAAACACTGCATATTTTGGAAAGGTAGGAAGTTTTTTATTGTCCGCACATAATTTTTATGACGCAATATACATATCAAGAGTTTTCAATCTTCGTAATTCGGTAGAAAATAAAAATTCGAGGGTACAGTTATATCACAAAGTAAAGAAAACGGAATTTTGAAGGATTAAGCTTACAAAATTATTTGAGAACCGCTAGATTAGATTAAGTTCCATAGATTTCATATGTAACCTGTAACAACTGAATGGGATAATCCGTCCAACCCCTTCCACCTCGTCCGCAGCATGGTTGGCAACGCTCACCGCCTCCCTCGCGTCGCTGCCGCCGCCGCCGCCTCCGCCGCTGGCGTAATGGCCGGCAGGTGCCAGCAGGGCGCCCCGTCCCTCGCCCTCGCCCTCCCTTCGCCCCGCCCCTGCCCGCCGCGCTTTCCCCATCGCTCGCGCGCCCCGCGGATAATCCGGCCGCCGCCGCCGCCCCCGGCTCCACCGCCAACACCGCTCGCCTCGGAATTAATTGAGCCCATTAAGGTAATGATATAATCGGGACGCGCGCGCATTGATACTTCGGGTGCTGCTCCCGCTCGCCGTGTCGCGCCGAGCCGAGCTCCGCTCCGCCTCACCTCCTCTCACCACGCCGCGTCTCGCCTCGCTTCGTCGCGCCGCCGAGCTGTTGGTTGGGCGAACGCGTCCATCGTGCGCCGGGTGATCACCCCCCCCCACCTCTCCCGCCGCCCTGCTCAGTTGACGGGGATTGTGAAGTTCGAGGGTAAATGTTGATCACTTACGACTCATTTGTTTTACGAAAAGCTCTCGTGTCAGAATGAAACCCGATTCTGTACATTTGAATTGGAAGTATCTTTCCAGTACAGTTTTACTCTTGTTTCTTAAGATTTGACACTGAGCTTGTATCTGTAGTAATTAGTCTAGAGAAAAGAGTTTTATTACGAAATGGACAAATAAACTAAATACGAAGATAAATGACAGAAAAAGAAAATGTATTTGCCTTCTAAACAGAGTCTGGTATTATCTTGAAAAATGTTAGCGTAAAGACAATAATCATTGACATCGATATTTATATAAATCAAAGACTTGAAATTCATTTCAGACTGAGAAAAAAATAATCGCCGTGTTAGGGTTTTTAAGAGATTCTGTGTAAGAGAAACTTCCGAGTATTCAGAAAAATCATTAATTTGCTAGCATTCGAATTTTTAAAAAACGTGAATATCAATCGTGAAAATTTTGAAATTGACAATATCAAAAATAGTTAATGGTAGAAGTGAACAAGAACTATTTATGTAGTGTGTTGTTGGACGCGGAAAGTGTATGTGCTGGTACGAGAGGGACGATGTGCCCAGTGACAAACGCGTTGCGTAGCAGGCGGACGCATGCAGCGGCCGGCAAGGACCGCGCGGCGCGGCGGCCCCCGTTCGGGCAGTGCGTAATTATGGGAGCGTGCGTGAGGCGCGTCACGCACGTTGACATGGCACAAATGCGAGTTCCAGCGACCGATCACAAGCGATTAGAGCGAGCGGCGGGGGCGGCGACCGACCACTGGCCCGACCGCCCTGCCCTCTCCGCATCCCCTTTCTCTGCCCCGCCCTGTCTGCTCCACCCCTCTCTTCTCCGCCCTCTCTGCCCCGCCCCTTTCTGCCCCGCTCTTCTCTGCTCTATCCTTCTCTGCCCGCCCCTCTCTGCCCCGCCCCACTCTGCCCCGCCCCTCTCTGCCCCGCCCTTTCTGCCCCGCCCCTTTCCGCCCCGTCCCTTTCCCCCCGCCCCTTTCTGCCCCGCCTTGTCTGCTCCGCCCCTCTCTGCCCGCCCCTCTCTTCCCCGCCCCTCTCTTCCCCGCCCCTCTCTTCCCCGCCCCTCTCTTCCCCGCCCCTCTCTTCCCCGCCCCTCTCTTCCCCGCCCCTCTCTTCCCCGCCCCTCTCTTCCCCGCCCCTCTCCGCTCCGCCCCTTTCTGCCCCATCCCTCTGCCCCGCCCCTCTCTGTCCCTTCCGTCTCTGCCCTGCCGCTCTCTTCCTCTCTCCCATCTGCCCCTCTCATCTCTGCCCCGCCCTTCTCTGCCACACCACTCTCTGCCCCAACTCTCTATTTCCCACCCCTTCTGCCCCGTCCCTTTCTGCTCCACCCCATTTCTGTCCCGCTCCCACCTTTCTTCGTTGGTCCCTCCTCCCCGCCTCATCCCGTTCCGCGCCACCACGCCTCCCGTCGCTCAGTGCTCCCCGCCCAACCCAGCGCGTCACGCCCATGCCACGCCACTTCCAACCGCCAGTCCCCCAACACTGGGCGGAGCAGGGCGGAACGTAGGTAGGAGGGATGGTGGGATGGGCGGGCGCGCCGGCGGTCGGGCGGTATTCATTTTTGTTGTGAGCCCCCGCGGAATTTTAATATCCGCCCCAGCATCGCCGCTCGCCCGCGCACCCGCCCTCCCGCCCGCCCGCCTGCGCCGCAGCCACCGTTGCGGCCGGGCCACCCCGGGCACAGTTTTGGTAGGAAATTGATGTGAACAGTGGTCGGTTCTTTGCGTTCTTGTACGCGCTTTTGCGCTCACCGCGCCCGTGTCGCGCGCCCTCTTCCCCCCCTTTCCTCCCGTCCCCTTGCCCTCCCTCGGTCCCTCCCCTCCCCACCGTCGCCGGCTTTCCCCGCCGCCATCGCGGCTGCCGCGACCGCCCCTCTTTTTACGGCGAAGCGTAATCGACTGTTAATTTGTTTAACCGTGTTTAGGGATTTGCGCCGCGTTGCGGCGGCCAGGCGGGCGGGCGGGCGGGCGCGCGCTGCATTTTTAATTGCGCCATCCGCCGCCAGAGTGCTTTGCAAGACCACGCACCCGCCCGGCGTTATCGCGCATGGGACTGCTAATGTTTCGGGGCGATATGTATAAAAGGGATTACTGTTGTAGCTAATGATGCAGTGATGGGGCGGTTAAAAGTTTCGATAAGCTACCGCTGGTTAAGACATTTTTCACGGTTGGAGCATTTAAAAATCCGATTCGCCCTCGGTTTTTTCATTAAGTTATCTTGTAGACATTATGTTTTCTTCATTACGCTTATAAAACCTACAAAATTGAGTAAAATTTCGTTTTTATCTTTTCTTTTCTGAATATCAGGAAGTCGCATTGAATGACTCAATGTGCCTCTTTCAGAATCCAATTACTGTTCGAATTATTTACGGCGACAATCAGGTATTCAGAGGTAGTGCGTCGAAATTCTTATCGACGTGCTCTCGCTGTAATGAACCAGTAGAGGCTGGCCACTGCGAGCCCATCGGAGAAGAAAAGGCGCGATAAAGGACGACGCATTTCGGTCGCGCGTGATTACGCGTGACGCGGCGGGACGTGTCACCACATTTCATTGTCGACCTGCCCCGCGCCCCCTTCCCCGGTCCGCGCTCTTCCCGATGTCCAAAGCGCCTCGGTCCCTCCATCGCCGCCGCAGCAGCAGCAGCAGTAGTCCGCAAGCGGACGCGCGTATCTCTGCGGCACGATCAGACGCGCCCACGCGGGCTACGCATATCAGCGTTTACCGCTCGCCCGCGCACGCACGCACGCCCACGCACGCAGGCACATGCGCGTTCAGCCCCGCCCCCGCCCCCGCCTCGCCCTCCTCGCCTCCGCGTCCCTCGGTCGGCCGCTCGCGCGCCCCTGCTCTGTGCTGTACCCTAATTGCCCATCCCGTGCAGTTCGTAAATCATGGACCCGTTAATGTTATCCCATCCCCCCTCTGCCTACGTCCGCCCCGCCGTCCCCGCCCCGTCCCGCCCCCGCGCGGAGCGGAGTTACGCTGTGCTGCACCCCTGGGGCCGCGGCCGGGGACGGCAGGGGCGGGGTGCCCGCGCAAGAGCCGGCGTCGGCGGGCGCGGGGGGGAGGGCCCTGTTGGTTTTGACAGCTTTCCCCTGGGAGATACCGACGCCCTATTTATTTGGTTATCGATTTTGTCATCATGGTGAAACTGTAGGGACGGCGGGAGGGAAGGAGGAGGGGAGAGGGAGGGATGGAGGAAGGGCAGCGGGAGATAGCGGCGAGGGGGGCGGCGCGTGACAAAGGGCGGGAGGGTGGATGGGGATGTCGGGAGTGTGGAGGTGGCCGGGAAAGCGGCAGTGTTTCGGCGATTCTGACCACAATTGTCGCACTTATTGCAGGCCGGGCGGGTTCTCCCATACGAGCGGGTCAGAACAGCTCCTTTTTGAGGCCGTCAGCAGCCTTTCCGCATCTTTTCCTGCTTTTCTCGTTTAATAGAACGTTATTTATTGACACAAATGTTCTTTATAAAATTAATTTCTCGCATTAATTTCGTATTTCAAGACACGGAAAAAATACTTTAACATTTTAACGGAATTTTGGTGTGATTCGAATTCTTTTTAAGATGTCTAATTTCATTTTGTAGAAAGCTTAAATTGACTCATTACTTATAGCAGCCCATGCGATTTATTTATTTCATATAGAAAGAGCTAATTTCACTGAAGCTTTTGACTCTTCAAATATTTAACCATAATAGGCGTGGCGTTCCGTAGGGGACAACATTGCATGTTTTTGTTGAAATTATTACTCATTTTACAGTATGGAGTTACATTCACATCTTCGCAAGTTTATCTACAGATTGTAGGCTTTATTCGCAATCTATGTTTGCACTCGGCTATGTTTCGCCAAATAAATTATAGTACAACGAGGAGATCTTGAACAGGATGAGGGAAAAAGTTACATTACCAATCTAGAGAAATATTTATTGTGTTGGGCACATGGCAGAAATGTGCCAAAATGTGACGCGAGTGCACGGAAGAGCCTGGAAGGACAGCTGACTATAGACAAGAACGCTTTCTAAACATAGTGGATAGGCAGAATTTGGTGAAACGCCTGGCCGGCTATCGCTTGTTCCGTTGTTGCTTCTGCCTCCCGCCTCCGCTGCAACCCCGCCCTCCTCGGCCCGGCAGCCTCGAGGCGTCCTGCAGGCAGCCCCTTGCCGATGCGCTTGTAATCCGCGTCCCGAAGACACATCGCGCTCCGCTCGAGATAGCCGCCCCCTCCCCCGCCTAGGCCTCTCCAGAGCCCCCGGCGCCGCCGCCGCCGCTGCTGCCCGGATTACGCCGCCGGCGTCCGACACTTGTCTGTTGACGGAGCCGACTCGGATTTCTCGTGTTTAGTCAGCGTTATGATAATGTCGTTGGGGAAGACCCGGCGGCGCGGCGACGCCCACGCAATCTGATGACGTTTCCGGAAGGATAACATGTAATGTCTTGGGAGGGTGTTTTGAATATAATTCTCTTTCTGTGTTCCTCTGTGTCCGTGTGTTTGAATTGAATTTATTGTTTGTTGATTCTTATTTTTGTTTGTTTGCGTGAATTCACATGCATTTTGTGTGTCGTTTAATGTAGTATCCAAATATTTCAGGTCGTTAAGTTTTTATACATCTTTAATGAGAATTCAATTAATAAAGTGGAGGGATTAAAATAATCAAGTGGAGAGGATTTTCAGTTTTTTCTAATAACAATGATATATTTTATATTTGTTATCACTAATGCTGCATGTGCATGGTCTGGGTATGGCGAAACTTTTATAGAAACTCAACATTCGAAATCTCATTTCATTTCAGCCCATCATTGTTATCGCATATACCTCCTTGCACCTTCTGCAGATTGTTGCAGCTTCTTGACTTGTGTATCAAAAGTGAAACCACGAATTAAAGTTGACAGCGCGCGTAAGGGGTTTGTTGTGAGCAACGGCGCTTTGGAGGATTGGAGAGCAAGTGCCAAGAGGGCAATGTCAAGGGCAGAAAGGACCAAGTGGGTGAAGGAAAGACTGGAGGGAGGCGATTGAGAATGGCTTGTTTGCGACCGTGAACAGAGAAGTGGCTGTAGCCTCGAGAAGGGGATACAGAAGAGAACGCTGAAACTCTCGTGCATCGTGCACAGAAGGCGGAGTAGAACCCCGTAGCTGGGGTGAAGTCGAGGGAAATTAGGGAAGCAGGAAAGATAGGGGAAAGAGAACAGGTAGGCAGTTTAAAATCTGGATATAAGTAAGAGATGAGACGCCAAAAGAGACGAGAAAGAAAATGGAGACTTGAAAGATTTATGCTACGGGGAAAACCATGTGATAAAATGAGTGAAGGAGAGGTTAGAAAATAGCAGAACGCTTCGAAAAAGAGCACGAAGAAAATGCAAAGTGCAAGGTAGTGGAGGCGAAGGAGATACGAGGTGTAGGTCGGGAGGTAAGGTATGGTGTGAAAAGGGAGTGGGGCTCGAGAAAGAGGCGTGGCGCAGGGATGAGCCTGTAAAGGGCCTGAATGGGGGTAGAGATGTGGAGCATGAAAGAGACGTGAAATGAGTAATGGGCGTGGTTCGATGAAGAGACGTGATTTGGTGAAGTGGCGTGGTTCGTTGAAGAGACGCAGTTCGATGATAAGGCGTGGTTCGGCTGAGAGGTGTGGTTCGACTCAGAGGTGTGGTTCGACTCAGGGGCGTGGTTCGTATCAGAGGCTTGGTTCGACTCAGGGGCGTGGTTCGACTCAGGGGTGTGATTCGTCTCAGGGGCGTGATACGGTTGAGAGGCGTGGATCGGCGAAGAGGCATAGTTTGATGAAGAGGAGTGGTTCGGCGGCGAGTCATGGACTGGCGAAGAGACGTGGTTCGGAAAGAGGCGTGGTTGGCCTAGCGACTAGATGCGGGGAAGAGGCCGGGGTTCGGAGAGGCGCTGGGAGGGTCGGGGCCGGGGCCGGCGCCGGGGCGAGGCGCGCGTTGCTCGTGCGGGGGCTTCCGGCCAACGTGCCGCACATGCCGGAGAGAGCGCGCGGCGTGCGGCCGCGGCGAGTGCGGGGGTGTGGGCTCGGAGGAGCCGGAGAGAGCGCTGCAGCGGCGGCGGCGGGGGCGGCACAGAGCCAATATTTGCGGGGCCGCTCCGCTCCGCGCCGCGCCGCGCGGCGCTCGCCTTCGTCAGCGCGTGTGAGCGCCTCCCCCTCCTCAACCTCTCCACCCACCCCTCCACCCGATGCACGCGCACGGGTTGCCGGTCGGGCGCTCCGCCGCCGCCGCCGCCGCCGGTTCCGCGCGCGTCGGCAGTCGACCGCCCCCGCGCCCCGCGATCGACCCGAGAAGCGGCGCCACACCTCCGCTGCTGCCCCTGCCCAGTGGTGAATCCTAGGGAGGGCGAGTGCGGGCCATGGAGGGCCACGGCCCCTCTCAAAAGGCCTAGTTTTCTTTTGTTCTCTTTCTTTATTGGGCAAAATTGCTTTAAATATTTATTTATTTTACTTAATTACGTAATTATTTAAACAATAATCATATAGAGCATCATATATACACTAAAAATAATATATAAATGGATGTTGATACATAAGAGCTGAACTCCGACATCGTGAGATGAATCTCCATGAAAGTTGGCACTTCTACGTATTTTTCACCAAGAAGGTGTATGTGCTGTTAAATCTGTTGTAACTCCACTACATGGCGCTGTAGAACAAAATTAAATATTTACGTCAAAAGCAACCCGCAACACATTCTGCAGGATTTTAATCTATATCGTTAAATAACTCCGAAACAATGCATTTTATAGCCTTAAAAACCATAATTTTGAGGCCGAAGGCCCGAGGCTCACACCGTAATCTATAGGATAAAACCTTCTTGCACATTCTATTACACTTTTGCTGGTCCGGCGCTTCCCGATGTTACCTCACCTGCCCAGAGACGTGCAGAATCTGCAATTAAATGTGAATGAGAGGGACAGACAGCGGAAGAAACAGACCGGGGCAGGGTGATGGAGGGAGGAAGAGACAGTGAGAAAGGGGTAAGAGGGAGATGAAGGGCAGAACAACGTTGCCGAGTTTTCATAGCATAAAATATTATAACAATTGTCTTTTGCATAACAAAATCTATGATGCTCCCTTCAAAATGATCGGCTGGATCCGCCCCCGTCGCTGCCCAATATCCGGGGAGGTGAAGGCGGACCGGGCGATGTGGGATTCTCCCTGTCGGAGTTACTCAAGTTACCTCAACGTGGTTTGCTGCATCACCAACAAGGCGATGCGCACAAGTTTCATGTTGCAGGATTTTGCTGCTTGGAGTTATACAAGTTACCTCAACAAGTTTAAGTGCTTTGTGGACGGAGTGGTAGCGCTTTGGGATTTTTCAGGTTTAAGGTTTACAATCTGCCTGAAGAAGACGTTGTGTTTAGTCTCAAAAATCTCCATTTTTTTTCTCCGAACGTTGAGAAGCAGAATAATAGTGTTTGTTCGTTATAGTCTTGCGTAGGTTACGACAATTAGTAATTCCTATTTCCATCAGCCTAATCTCAATATTAGGAGCATTTCAATTATCCATGTTATCAATTCATAAATATTAGCAATGATAATTTATTCAAAGATTCTATGAGTACATATTAGCAGATTATTAGGAATAAGGGAAAATAAGAGTAATAAGTATACTAACAGAAAATTGTCCCCGGACAAATATATACGCATATTCAGGTTATCTTCAACATACAATATAAAATGAGATATTTACTTTGAAGAAACATTCACTATTTCTATCAAATGCTCGGGCATTTTCCATCCAGATGATCTCGTTGAGAAGCCTCGAGAATTACCTCACTCCGCCCGCTTTTCCGTTGAACCCAACCTGTGCTGAGAGTGGAGCAGAGAAGGTGGTAGCGAGAAGAATCGCGGTGATTTGTGTGACTTCTGGTCACAATGACAAAGTCGCTAAGGGAAAAGCCGAATCTCTTTAGAAAGGTCGATGTGAAGCATCCGACAGCAAATTGAACTTGGCGTCCGAGATGACCTTTAGAGAAAATGTCTGGTAGCTTGGTGATGCCAAGGGAATTTTGTTTTGAGGGGAAGGTTATTTTCAATGATATAGGTAGTATTGTTATTACCAGTAAGAGAAATAACGTGTAATATAATTTAGACATTTATTTAATCCCATTAAATGTATTTCAGTGAAATTAGCGATGTATTGTTAAAGATAATTATCCTGTAACCATTGCGAGTCACCAGTCGTAAATTGGGAGACGTTAGTTTCATAGAGGTCACAGGCGTAGAATTTCACGAAGATTCATTTTTTTTATTAAGGAGTTTCATTGAACCCATTTGATGGACGTGAATAGTAACATAATTGTTCCGATCAGTAGTTCCCAGTGTTTATGCCGATCGATTTCAAGGGGATTTTTAGCTGTACCTTAATAAGGAGACACGAGACTCTCGCAATCCTTCTTTATCATTATCCTGTTCATCCTATTATTTCTTGAATCTGATCACTCTCCTCGAATATCTGCAAGAATTGGAAAGCTTCCGCTAATGACATTACATTTTTATTGCGGTGGGCTATGTTAAAAAACGAAGGCTTGAATCACAAAAAATCAACAAAGAATGAATCAGAAAAAATATTATATTTAATTCTGATGCTCGCATGCAGTTATGCTTATTTCTTCTTCTGTGAATTATTTTTTTGTCGTTATATACCATTGCACTTACATTGTCAAAGGTTTATTCTTCGCCCAAAACAGTCACTTGTTTAGTTGATTTGGTTTTCATACATTAACTTTTCAATTGTGTCACGAAAGTTTTAATATTTTGATTTATTCCCATCATTAGTAATGCAACTCCACTCTCTGTGATAATTGTTACACGCGAGACAATTTATCGTGCACTTTGAAGTGATCTACTATTAAACCGAAACGTTGCGACAGTAAACATATTCTGTTTACGATCCTTTGACAACCTGTAAAGAGAGTGTTTTAATCTATTGTCAATATTTTAATAGCACATTACTTTCGTGAAATCATTTTATATGGTCATCTGTGAAATATAATTTTTTTGTAGAATCTGTGAAAGTGTAAATTATTTCATGATATGGATAAATCACGCAAAAAAGAATTCCTGACAATTTGCGGCATGTCTCAAAGAGCATTTATTTCTGACACTAAATTCTTAAAAGTATGCCAGTTGTATCTTTGATGAAGTGATGGTCGAAGGTTTAATATTGTAACTGAATTTTGCCTAAAATTGAAAAACGATACCTTGTCTTCTTGTTTCGAAACACCTACGTCAATGGAGCGCTCATATTTAAGAAAACATGGCATGCTCTCTTCCAGCTGTGAAGTTAATTTCACAAACTTGTTCTTCGTATTTCACAAACCTCGACTTCGCAGGAAGTGTATGAAAATTTGACGCTCTCCACATCGTGCGGGAAGGTCGCGCGCGTCTTTTTGTCTTTTAACACCAAATCGTAAAGCTGCAGAGCGCGCGCTCGCGCGCGTCTCATCTCGACGGATTTGTTTGTGAATGACGGAGCCCTTGCGCGCATCGTCCTTTCGGGTTCGCTCCGTCCCTCTCCCATTCCTCCTCCTCCTCCTCCTCCTTCCCCTGCCGCTTCGTCCGATACCTTCGTAATGAGGCGAGCGAAGCGGGCTCGCCCGCCCGCGGGGAATCCCCCCCTCGGTTCCCACCGTTGCCGCCGGGGCGCGCTGGCGGCGGGGTATCTACCTCCCGCAGACCGCCATAATGACTCCTAACCTAACGCGTCGCCTCGCGGAGGTTTTACTGAGCTGCAGGCATGGCACGGTGCGGGGCGGGGCAGGGCGGGGAGGCGCAGGGGCGGGCGGTTTTTAATGTCGGCCGTCTCCGGTGGCGCCACCGCCGGAGGTAATAAGCCTTCGAGACGGGCGGGGCTGTGCGGAGCGGGGCGAGGCTGGTCGGAGCGGGGCGGGGATAAGCGGGGATGGGCGGGGCGTGGCGGAGCGGGCATGCGGTGTAGCACGGCGACGCGGTGCGCGCGCGAGCACGGCCGTCTCAGAGAACGAGCTCCATACATAATAAATCACTCGACATAATTAATGTACACATAAAAGTTTGCGCGTTCTTTCGCGAGCGGCGCTGGCGTCGGCGCTTCACGCATCAGCTGCGGGCGGGGCGGGGCGCACGGGCCCCTCCGCCGCGCCGGGTGGGCGGGGCCCTTGTCTCGGCGCGGCGGCGCGGCGGGGCGAGCTGCGGAAAAACTAGTTAGTCACAGTCTTGGCTTTTGACAGCGCGCAGCAGCGCTCCGGCCGGAACAACGTCCGTTCTGCGAGATACGCTGCGGAGAGAAATCTCTGTTAAAATCGGAAAGAACGGCTCTGCGCGGAGTTGTAGCGTGCGTGGGCGTGATTTTATAATAAATGGATTGGAGGAAACAGAGCGATTCGTCGACATATTTATTTTGTTTTCAGTTGACAGTTCCTGTTTTTGCCTTTTTTGTCCTTGTTTATTTTTCTTTGTTGTTTAATAATTGTTATTATCAAGTTATTCTTTGTTTTATTTCTTAAGAAAACGTTAATTATGTTCCTTTTTTAAAGAATTCAGTTTTCTTTCATTTTGTCTTTGGAATATGTAAGAAAAAATGTATAAAAGATAAAATATTCATTTTCTTCATTGTACTAGAAGATTATCAATTCTTTGTTCTCACAAATTCCATTCTGATTTATAGTAAATTCACACATAAGCAGAGCAACAAACAGACTCTTTAAGACAGCAACAGACAAAGGCACAGACAGAGAAACAGACCTACAGTCAGAGAAAGAGTTATACAACCAGAGAAACATACAGCCAGAAAAACAGTCATTCAACCAGGGAGACAGACGTACAACCAGAGACACAGACATACAATCAGAGAGACAGACATACAACCAGAGACACAGACATACAATCAGAGAGACAGACATCCAACCAGAGAGTCAGACATCCAACCAGAGAGTCAGACATCCAACCAGAGAGACAGACATGCAACCAAAGAGACAGACATCCAACCAGAGAGACAGACATGCAACCAGAGAGACAGACATGCAACCAGAGAGACAGACATGCAACCAGAGAGACAGACATGCAACCAGAGAGACAGACATCCAACCAGAGAGACAGACATGCAACCAGAGAGACAGACATCCAACCAGAGAGACAGACATCCAACCAGAGAGACATACATACAACCAGAGAGACAGACATACAACCAGAGAGACAGACATACAACCAGAGAGACAGACATACAACCAGAGAGACAGACATACAACCAGAGAGACAGACATACAACCAGAGAGACAGACATACAGCCAGAGAAACCGACATACAACCAGAGAGACAGACATACAACCAGAGAGACAGACATACAACCAGAGAGACAGACATACAGCCAGAGAAACCGACATACAGTCAGAGAAACCGACATACAGTCAGAGAAATCGACATACAGCCAGATAAACAGGTATACAGTTATAGAAATAGACATACAGTTATAGAAACAGACATACAGTTATAGAAACAGACATATTACTCGTTCACTTTACATTTGCAGACGGCAGAATTAGGAACTAATATTGTTTTGAAAGTGAAGGCCTGAACACACAACCGAGAATACACGAATGGCCCCGATGTCGATCAACATCTGACCAATCAGCTGTCTCCGAAGGCAGCACAAGCGCTACGGACACAGCTGACGAATTATGTTTTTCTGACAGTGAGGTGGAGTCGTGCTCTTAAATGATTAAGATAATATACAATAAAATAGAACACACCACACGCTATTCACAACATTCACGTACAATATTTTTATTTCTTCTTTGCAGTTATCTACTTCTTAATGGTTATGTTCTTGCCCCGCCCGTGTTCTGTATGATGCTCACCGCCATTTATATCATATTAAACGGTCAGTATATACTGCAGACGCACGGTTCTCATTCAGTCGGCGGTGACCTCATGTAAACAGATCGCAGCGCTCCGTCTGCAAATGTAAAGTGAACGAGTAATACAGTTATAGAAACAGACATACAGTTATAGAAACAGACATACAGACATACATTTATAGAAACAGACATAAATTTATAGGAACATACATACATTTATGGAAACAGACATACATTTATAGAAACGAACATACAGTTATAGAAAAAGACATACAGGTATAGAACAGACATACAGGTATAGAAACAGACATAAAATTGTAGAAGCAGATGTACAGACATAAAAAGAAACCAGACAACAAGAGAAACCAGACAGAAAGAGAAAACATACTTAAAGAGAAACAGACATCTAAAAATTTCATCAATTTTTTGCAGCATTACCTAAATATCTCTACACTACGAATATAAGAAAATAAAAAAAAATGGTGATGGGTAAAGATATTTTTCATTAAATTTTCAGTAAATTTCATTGTTTATTTTTTGTATTGATTGCTTTTGACCGAATTGGTGTACAGATTTTCTGCTAAAGATTGCTCGAAATAAAATGATTCTCTCGGAAATGACATGACTGTCCCTCATGCATCTCTGATGTATGACACTCATCGTCACTTTCCTAAAAAACGTTATTGCATGGCGTCATCAGATGTCAATATTAATTCTTAACATTAATAAATTTTGTTTAACTAAATTATAATTTTTTCAGTTTCATAAATGTAATTATTTATTACAAAACACGCAGTTGCAGTGCAAAACATGAAGTTTGCAATCAATGGATAGTTCTATTGTTACTACTATGATGCATCTATATACTGGAATAATTAATACTGTCTGAGTTACGAAAGGTGTTTTTACAAAGTAAATGATTATAATTTTGCGCTTAATAACTCCCTTATAATAAGTGAAAGCGAGTTTGCAAAAATTTACAGAGAAGAACAAAGTGCATGAAGCCTAACAATTAGCGTATAAGAGCAAAATGAGTTGTTAAGCGATGACTCGTGAACACAAGAATATTGTCGTCTTGCAATGACTACATACGTGTCTGTACTGAAGGATATTTAGATGTAGGGTAACACGCCAATTGTTTTTACTATTAAATAGCCGCATGTACTAGAATTTCCAAATAGTAGCGACCAAAATTTCTTACACTTTTTAAAATTGTAATTCTTGGAACAAAAGGTTTTTAAAAAATAGCAAAATGATGTTTGAAATAAAAAGTGATTTTGTTTTTATTTAGAACATTGGAAAAATTAATATACATTCTGTAAAAAAGGAAAAGAAATCACAACCAATCTTCGAAATTACGTTTACTATTAGAAACACTCAAGCTTTCATATTGTATTAAGCTTATCATTTTCTTACAGAAATGTTGGAATGCGCCCTTACAAAACTGCAACCTGGTTACACAAAGGAATATCTCTAGAAAAGAAAAACCTGCCAGTCTTGGATTAACTCACAGTAAATCAATTCCTTAATGGAGCTAAAATCCGAGAGTTGAACGGAATCCAACCCGATAGGAATGACTTCAATTGCACCTGGTTCGTATTCGTATTGACAGTACATGGAAAGATAAAAGGCAATAAGTCATCAGTGATCCGCAGATGTTGCAATAAACTTGTAGTACATTACATTACAAATAACTATACATCATCACTGCAGATATTTGCAGAATTTGGATACAGATATTGTACGTTTTCCATAGACATGAAGGTCGAAACTTTTGCTCACGTTATCCAAGTTTTACAATTAAGAAAGAATCAAACCTCATATGAGGAAGAAAATTTGTTATTGAAAATGTGGCTGGTTTATGATGCTCGCTTGATCGACACAAGCATCGGTTATGTGCTCGGCGGCCGTTCCGGCGCGATGGAAAGCTAGCTGATCGCAGCAAAGACGCGTCCGTGGCGAGGGGCGCAGGGAAATCGGGTATGGAGGGCGGAGGCGCCGGTCGATAGACAAAAAATGGGCCACTAATGGGGCGGTCGGCCGTCATAAGGCGAGGGAGGGAGGGGGGGGGGCAGCGGTTGAGGCGCGAGCAAGCGAGCGGGCAGTCGCCGGGCGCGTAATCGCTGCCAACGATAGGGCAGGTCAAGACGATACTCGAGCGCGGCCGAGGCGGTAGTCGCCTTGGTCCAAAAAGGCCGAAATAAAAGCGGTGGCGCGAGGCGGGGCGGCGCGGAGACCCTTACGCACAGCCGCGTTACGAAAGAGGAGCTCGCGGCGCGCGCGGGCGGGGCCGGGCGGGGCGGGGCCGGGAGGGGCGGGGCTGGGGAGGGAGGGGCGAGCGCACCGGGGCGGGGCCGGAGGCAGCCCCGCGCCCCGCCGCCCTCCCCCGCCCCACTCCGCTCCGCCCCGCGCCGAGCGCCATGGCGGCGGTGTCTCCATGGCGACGACGGGGTGCCTCCTCGCTCTCCGTCGCGCCCGCCCCCCCTCCGCCCCGCGCGCCTCGACCCGCTCCCCGCCCCCGCGCCCCCGCGCCGCCCCGCGCCGCGCCCGCGGCCTCTCCCTCCGGCGGTCACGTGGAAAAGCGCCGGCGCGCTGGCGGCATTCGCAACGCTGCCCCTCCCGCCCGGCGCCGCCCCTCGCCGTCCGCCCTCGCCCCCGCCCCCGCCCGCCGCCGCTCTCCGTCCGCTCGCCCCCTCGCAGGTCGCTCCGTCGCGCTCGCGCCCTCGCCCTCGGCCGCACCTCGCCGCCCGCCCACCGCGCCTCCCCGCCACGCCCCGCCGCGCCGCTCGCCTGGAGCCCCCACCACCGCGGCGGCAGGGCGCGCGCGCAACCCCTCCCTCTCGCTCCGCGCGCCGCCGCCAGAGTTCGGGCCTGCCGCGTCGCCCCGGCCACATCGACGCCGGAGCCTGCGCTGGTGGTAGTGCGTCCGCGTAGCTCCCCGTAGTCCGCCACCGCCGCCGCCGTCGCCCTCGCCGCCGCCGTAGCCCGCCCGTAGTCGCCGCCGCCGCCACCGCCGCTACAGCCCGCCGCCGCCACCGCCCGCCACCGCCGCCGCCGACCAGTGCGCCCCAGCGTCGCCGCCGCCGCCGACCCAGTCGAGCTCCCGGACTCGCAGCGTCGCCTCCTGCGCCCCGTCACCGCCGCCGCCGCAGCAGCCGCCGCCGCCGCAGCCGCCGCCGCCGCGCGCCCGTCCTTTCGCCCTGCTGTGCAGCACACCCGGCGCCAAGATTACGAAAACAGTAAGTGGGGTTGCGGCGCTGGCAGAGCGCTGGCTCGGGCGCGGGCGGCGCGGTGCCCTGGCAGCGGGCGGCCCGGCCAGTGCCCGTCGCCCGGCGCGCCGACCGCTGCCGCAGCCGTCGCCGCCGCGCCGGCCGCCGCCGCTGCCCGGCCCGCTAATGTTTTCAATCTCTATCGATTGAACTGCGTTTCGCGGCCTCTCCTGCGGCGCGTTGCCGCAATTTCGGAGCTCTCGCCGACGGCCAACACGCAGCACGTTAAAGAAAAAGCCTGATAACTAAATGTTGCCTTTTGCGGTGCGATTTGTTTTGCATGGTTAATATCGCGAAAAAAAATGTGTAATATGTCTCTGCGTTGTCAAAACGCGTGAAACCCGTGTGTCGAAGAGGGAATGTGGGGGCTGTCGGCTGGTAAGCGGCCGGAGGTGTGCGCGTGGGGAGCGGGCGACGAAACGAACGCGCGCGCGACGCGTCTCCGGCGATGACGCGTGAGGTTATGACGCTTCGCTGGGCGCCGGCGTCGCCGGGCACCGCGCGCGAGGGCGGAGCAGGGCGCCGCGACGCCTGCCACAGAGCTGCTAATGACGCACGGTTGCCTGCCTCTCTGCTTGCCTGCCGACCGCCTGTTTGCATGGTCGTTTTTTTTTTCGCTCGCTGGCGCCCGGCAGGGCGAGGTGGCGACACCGCGGCGCGGGCGGGGAGGAGCGGGGACGTGCGGGGAGAATAGGGGAGTGCCGGGGGCGAGCGGGCCAAGCGGTGGCGACAGGGACGGCGGCGGGGCGGTGCGGAGAGGGGCGGCATCTTGGGCACTTCTTGCCCGAATCTCGAGCCCCGTGCGGCCACAAGGATCGATAGGACGGGCTACTATATATAGCGGCGCGGCGGCGGTGGAGGCGGGCGCGCGGGCGGGGGCGGGGCTGGCGACGGGCGCGCTGCCGCCAGCCCTGCTCACTCCATTCATCGCGTCGCGGGATGTCCCCGCCCCGCCCCCGCCCCGCCGCGGCCTAGCCAACCGCCCTCACTCTTCCCTCTCGCCACGGTCCTTCCCGTGAAAACTCCATTCCTGTTGCGAAAGCAACCTGGGACCTCTCTGCTCTCTCTCTGTCTCTCCAACCTGTGCTCTTCTCTCCTGCTACTCAATGTGATCCCCACCCACCCTCTAATCCTCTCCCCTCCCCTCTCCCGTCCTCACTCCACCCCCCACCATCCCCATCTCTGCCGCCTGCGTCGGTGGCCGCGTCTGCCTCGTCGCTGCCTGCCAAGCCTCGTCCGCTTCGGAACTCGAGCGCGTGGAGTTTCCCCGCCACCCCCCGCCGCCCTTCCCGCTTCCGCTTCTTGTGCTGTATTTATTGCGGCCGAGGAGCCCGCGCTTTCTCGTGCGGCCCCGTGCCAGCTTCTGCCCTCCGCCCCCCTCCGCTCGCGACCACAGCGCTGTTTAGGTTGGAGATGACGCCACCAACGTCCACAAATTTTCCATGGAACTCCAGTTGCCCATGTTTGTTTTGATGCCCGGTTCTTTTCGCGGATTGCGGCAACTGAGTTACTGCTTTGGAATGAATGAAAAATAACATTTTCCCCTTGTTATATACAAAACAGGCAAATATGATTGTCAGATTTCTTTCAAGTAGGTATTGACAACAATGAATTAAATCTGGCTAAACCAACATCTAGCTGACCCTCGTCTCGATAATCTTCCTCCCTTTTATATACCTTTCTTAAGATCCACATGCAAATAATAGACTTTTGTTCACTCATCGTAGATATCCAATTTTGTATTTTTGAATGTAACTCATAATATATTTCCGCTCTTTTTTCCCTTTTGTCTGTTTTCGTAATGATGTGGTTCTCTACGCGAAATTCTAGTCTAGCAGCCCAAATCTTCCCGAGAATCACCATTTCCTTCCATTGCATCCTCTTCCTTTTCGTTCCACCTCGGTTTTCCGTCGTCTCTAACCCTTTCGTGCTCCTCGCTCCCCCCCTTTTGCGCGCTCCTCCTTCTTATCCGCGGCCGTCGTCCGCTCCCTGCCGCCGCGACGCGACGCGGAGAGGTGCAACCCCTTCTCGGTGGCGGTTTCCGCGAGGGCCGCCCGCCCGATTGCCTGGGCGAGCGTCGAGGGGCGTGGTGCGGCGGGAAAACGAGGTGGTGGTTGGCAGGCGGTGGGGGGCGGGAGTGGGGAGGGGCAGATGTGACGAGTTAATTCGCACCTGCCTCTTTCTCCGATAAACGAGCTTCCCTTCGCTTTTGCCTCAAGAATGCGTTCTGGAGAAGTGATAATCGAATAAAATAAAGACGTAAAAAAATGTTTGCTCGGAGTTGGTTTAAGAACTTGTTGCGCTTCAGAGGAATTTTAAAGTATCGTCTCTTGAACTTGTCGTTATGTGATTTCCAGAGATTTTGATTTACTGCCAAAATCCAACCGCATACGAATAGTATTTTCAATTTTGCTGGTATAATTATTCGAACACACTTCTTCATTTCTCGCCACAGCATTTGTCAGATAAATGTCAAATGTTCTGTTGTATCGTTTCTTCTTATTAATAGTAATAATAGTAATGACAATAATAATAATAATAATAATAATAATAATAATAATAATAATGAAATAAATAATGTACTAAATTAGATCTGTAAATATTTCGCATATGTTAGTGAATCATAAGTAAACAACTTTTGTGTTTCGCGTTTGTTTCATGTGGTTATATTATTTTCATTCACGTTTTTGTGGTAACACTTCGAATCTTTTGTGAATTATAACGTTTCATTTCTCTCTCGACAAAATTCACTTTCATCTTCCAGCAATATTTGTCGACAGCGAAAAAGCGCGTTTATTTCCATTTTCTACTAATATTTGTGCCAATAATCTCCTTTGTGGTATACATTTAGGCTTAAAAAAGAATATAGTATTTATTGAACGCTGAATACAAATGTATCTGCTAATTTATGCATTTATCTTCTCAGTTCAGGGTATATTCGTATATCAAATTTAAGTGAATGAACATATAAATGGGTGGGTATACTTCAAATTTTTGTTCAAACTAAGAGCATAAAACAATATTTAAACAAAAAATATTTAAAATCTCCCTGTTGTTTTCTTCCGTAAGTTTCAATTTAAATTATTGTACTAAATCATAAGAATTTTCGAATAAATGTAAACTCAAAATATAATCGTTGTGTACCTTTTAACAAAAGTTTTCTTATTGAAAATAAATTTTATGAAATAACATGAATGTAATAATTTTATCCCTGGTTATGTAAAAGTTAGTATTTGTCATTTTTATAGTGCACTTCGCCTTAGAAAGATGTCATACAATTTTTACGTTATCATGAAAGCCTTTAATTATCATTTTATTAATATTAGTATTGTTATTTTTATGATCACAATTATTTCTGTAAATTACATTCGACTGGCACATTGCATAAATGTCCTGTAGTCCCCAGTCTGTTCGGAGTCATGTAACCAAGTAAGATAGTGTCCACTCCAAAAATCCCAGTATGTGGGCTGTCATGCGTGCCCGTCGTCGAGCCTCGCCGTGCCGGGGCGGGTCGCGTCTCCACAGACTCAACCGCGGGCGCAGGGGCGGTGGTGGGGGCGGGGCGGGGCGGGGCCCGGCGCAGGGAAGTGCCCACAGATGGCGCCGCGGCGCGGGGCAGATGGCCTCACTATCGGGCGGCGCCCTTATACTGTCGCCGAAACTGCCTCTCAAAGGTCTCCGGCCCCCGCTCTCACGGTGCGCTGTGCCGGGCGGCGGCGCGCCCTTCGCCTCCGCCCCCGCCCCGCCCCCGCCGCGCCCCCCGCAGGCGCCAGGGAAACAGACCCCGCCCTGCGGCACTTGCAAGGCTCGTCCCGGGCGCGAGCGCTGACCGCGCGCCAGGCCCCGCTGCGGCGCCGGCCCGCGCCCGCGCCCGCGCCCGCCGCCGGAGCTGACTGCGCGAGCTGGGTTTTATGGGCGGTCCGGGAATTTAGCAGGAGGCGTTTGCTCCTTTTGTTGAGGTATTGGAATGTACAGACGATCTGCTCGACCATTCGGTGTTGGGCAAATGATGATTTGAGCAAGACGTGGCTTAAATTTTCTGTGTTAAAACCAAAGCGTGTAAAATGTTATTGAAATTGCTGCGAGAGTCAGTTTACGTAGAAAAGAAGAATATAAAAATGTCACGTAGCAATTTTTATTCACGTAGCTTTATTACAGTGCTTATTTCACAAAGTTTCAGAAACGACATTTACGTAAATGTTTTATTTTTTCCTATGATAGTACATTTCTTTCTTTCCAATTATCTCTCTTTTTTTACGCTAGTGATCACATGTGTAACAGCAACCCCAGTCTAGAGAATCATAACTATTTGGATAAAAGCTTTTATATCTTGACGCTCCTTACAAACAGTGTGTCTCAAAAGTTATCCAACCCTTACGCTTTTAACTTTCATTATTGTTCTTTAAAAATTAATTCCATTATTTTTCGATGTTTCAAAGAATTCACTACAAGACGTAAGAAAGAGAGAAGTTTTCTTTCATACAACTCTGAATAAGGGTACAAGGACGTTCGCACTGCGAAGAGATTCTCCCTTTATGTGTCTCCCAGCAGATGGGAACACTTTCTTGGGCCCGTCTCGCCCCTCCCGAAGTCCACTGGGCGTTCGCTTAGCGAGGGAATTAACCGGAGCGTCCGTCTTTTAAAAGTCCGGGATGCCTTTGCTCGGGCGGGCGCCTCGGGCCTCGTCGCGGCGCTGGGCGGCGCCGTATTTCCACAGAAACGGGCGAGCGGCGCGGCGCGGCGCGGGCGGCGGCGTGTCTCGAGAGCTTTTGCGGCCGCTCGCGAGATTAAGGGCAAGAGCGCTACGCGGCTCTGCGTATGTGTACGTGTGTATGTGTGGTAGCGGAGTGGTGGTGGTGGTGGTGGGGGGGGAGAAACCGCAACTTTCTGTAGAAGAGACCGCTTTTTACGGAGTTTCGCAGCGGGTGGAATGGCTTTTGTGAAATGCGATGTCGGTCGCTCGCGGTTTACGAAATCTCTAAAGAGTTTGTCGGATGAGGTGCCCGTGAAGTTGTTCGTACGGAACAAAGAATGGATGGACGAAATACCGTATTTTCAGCAGTCTTCTCCTTGACGTTCAATGTTACGTATTTGCAAGAAATTTATTTCACCATGAAACATTGTGATTGAAAATATTGACCCTCGTAATATAATAATAATATAATAATAATAATAATAATAATATATGGAAAAGTATGCTTTATATTTATCGCATGGCAAGAGAACTGATATACTTTTATCATGAATCCAAAAAAAGTATTAAATGTTGCGTTGATTGTTCTCCTCTTTCTTGTCATCGTTCTCCCGCTTCTTAAATTCGTGAACTGTCTGTTGGCGCGGTGCCACCCGCACCTCCAGCGCTCGCTACCTTCCCTCTGGCTGTCTTCGCAGGCGCCCTGCGCGCCCGCGCTCGCCACCGGATCGATCGCTTCGTTACCTGTATTTTTTATCCCTCGGGCTCCAACCCGGGGTTCCTTCCCTTCTCGCGCTTCCCATTCTTCGTGTGTTCCGCCTCATCTCGCCTCTTCTCTCCTCCTCTTCCTTCGTCCACCGGGTTCGTTTCGCCTGTTTTTTTTCCTGGCACGACTCGTCGGCTCGCTGCTTCTACCGGCCGTCCGCACCTCGGCTGTTATATTGGCCGGATTCGAGGTACTACCGTCGCCGCCGGCCCGCGGTCCCGGCCCGGCCCTGCCCTGGCCGCCGCCGCCAACGCCGCGCTCCCCTGCCGCCTGATTATTCTCCCGAGTGCGGCCCCCCATTCATCTCCCCGCGCCGGAGGGACTCCCCGGCGAGGGGGCGGGGGCCGGCCTGGAGGAGGGTGGAGGCGACCGGAGACTCGCGACTCGGAACGGCTGATGGAGTGCCTTGCGCCGGCGACGCCTCGGCTGCCGCTCATAATCCTCGGGAATGCCGTGGCCGCTGATCAGACCCCGAGATTTTGAAGCGGCTTCGTCAGCGTCTTCGTAGTATCGGAATCGCATCTTTTCTACCTATCGCGCGTACAAGCTCTTTTTGCTTCGCCTTCGCCGCCGTCTACCCTGCTCTGTGAAAGCGCACCCATATTGCTGGAACCGTGTTTCCTCCAACCGCGGAATCTGATCCTCACTTCCTTCGCAATGCATTTGCCTCTCTCCCTCGCCTCTTCGCTATTCCCAGTACTTGAGCCCCTTGGCTAAGTCGCCAGACGCCATACTCTCGAACCCCACCCTTTGCCTCCCCCCCTCGTACTTGGCCTCTCGGGCCCCCCCGTTCCCAGCCAGCCCCGCCAATCTCGCTCGACTCGCCATCCGTTGCCACTGCTGCATTGCTCTCGGAAGCGAACAATATCTCGGCTCCTTCCCAGCCCGCGCCCTCGCTTCCCCGCCCCGTCACCACCCCGCCTTCTCGCGTCTGCCCCCCCCACCCCGTCCCGCCTCGACGCCGCCGCCGCCCCCGGCATATCGCAGCCGCAATCAGGAGGTCTCTTGCTCGACGGCGGCGGCGGCGGAGGCGTCTGCGGAATTTAATTCTCTCTCCCCGCCACCTCCCGCCTCCCTCCACCCCCGCACACATGCGCCGGCGCCGCGGGGGAGAAGTGGGGATGTGAGAGGGGGAGGGGGAGACGGCGGGCCGCGCCGCTTGATCAGGAATCTGGCTGCTGGATGACTTATCATCCTGCGGGAGCCGCTTGCTTTTTGTTTGCGAAGGCCGCGAGGGAGGGGGGGGGAGAAACGAGGACAAGGCGAGGGCGGCTTGGAACGCTGTAGGCGGAGTGGGTGGGGGCGGGAAGGGACAGAAACAGGGGCGCAGCTGACGTGTGATATAGAGTTATAAGAGCAATGCTATTCTTGCTGTCACAAATGTCTTCTTGCTTTCATGAAATTCTGCGTGTCCGAAGGCGAGTGCTATTATTGAAGTTTCACCATAATAAATGAGAAAGTTTACGAAACATTAATGTTGCTTAATGTGGGGAAAAAATAACTGTGAAGTGTAAAAGTCCTTGGTGTAGCGTTATTACCAGGAATATATACTTTCTTTCAATGTTGGTCACGATACATTCATTTCCTCGATATATTTTTTCCAAGATTTGAACAACAGAAAATATAGTACCGTGTATTGGGATGTGGTGTGGATGTTATTGTTATCATAGAATGAAATCAACTAGTTGTAATAGTCTGACCATCGTCTCCTATATTATTTCAGTAGTATACCTTTCCTTTGCGGCTCTCACACGCAACCAATCTTTATAAATGAGCTCTCTAAAGAAAGAGAAGCTTCTTGACCATTCTATTACATTTTTGCTGGTTCGACGCTTCTCAATTCTAACCCACCTGTTCAGAGCCTGTAGAATCGGTAACTGTACGTGAAATCATTAATTACTTGATATTCTACGCGATTTAATTAAACGGGTGTACCTCTTTGCTCGATAATAAAGTTAACTAAGAATAGTTTGTATTGACAATGGTGTATTATATTGTTATCAATTACAAGGTGACATATAGAACAAGTGACGGAGGATAAGAGTGTCTTGAAGAAAAATACACATTACAGGCTTAATATTGAAATGGAAAAATAAGGAAGAGGGTGGGGTATAGCATGCAGGAATTCTCGCAGGGGTACGCTAGTTAACTATATTTTTATTTAATGATTGAACAATAAATTTAAAATCATTACTGGAAGATACTACTTTAAATGTTAACGAGCGTAATACCTTTGAAATACTAGATTCGTTTTTGGGTGTCAATGCATTTTTGTCCTTCCGTCGCACACACGTGTACTTGTTACTAATTTAAAAAAATAAAATAATTTGCAATGTGCCATCTAGAGGATATTCTTTAGCTTGATTTGTTCAGTGAAATTAAACCAGTTTGTAAATTAATGTCATCAAGAGTGACGAGAGTAATCGTCGATGATCCATTGTCGCTGGCGCAGCGGTATTAAGACGGCCTGCGTTTTATGTCCCGTGCACTTGTGACGGCACTGCCGCGCCCCCCGGCGGGTTCGCGTGCGTTGCTGCCGGCGGCGGCGGCGGCGGGAGCAACGAGGGGCGGCTCGGATGGGGACGCGGCAGAAGCTCTGTGACGTCACGGGCGATGACGCACTCGCGGGCGGGCACGGGCGCTGGAGCAGCTTGCCACGCGGGGCGACGGGCAACGCGCGGCGATTGTTCGGATCGGGCCTCCATTTTTTTTCTTTTTTTCTTTTTTACGAGCGCTTTTCACATGGCTCGACAATGCACGTCTATGCACATGATCGCGGCAGCTTCCGTTCTTCCGCCCAGCTGTGATGTCCGCTCGGTGTTGACTTTTCTCTTTCGCTGCTGTTTGCCGTGTTCTTTCTCTTTCATCCTCCCGCGTTTGTAGAGAAGATAGACAAAGAAAAATCCAAAGTGACAGCAACTGCTGGCAACATAACTGAAGGTTTTGTCCACGCGCTCGTCAATGTTTTCAAGTGGCGCTCTTCCTTTCGTTGGTAGTTAGCTCATTTGTGTATGGCTTCAACTTGTCCTCATGCTATCTCGTCTTCCGATGGAAATACGTCACGAAAAACAATTGAAATTAGGGCGTTCAGTGTGTGTGATTCTTGAAATATTCGCTTATTAATCATTCTATTATTATTTATTTTTGTCATAAGTATTTTGTGTATTTTAAAATTGTCTTGAATGTGAGATGCGTACGTTCACTCCTGATTCGTAACCACTAATGACATCTTTACTGGAGCCATCAACAAACTAATATTTTACGAAGATGCGTAACTGAACAGCCGTCACGTCCAAGAAATACTTCTCTGATGTAAATACAATTATTGTTTTTAGTTTGGTCCCATCTCATTCAATACTAATCCTGTTGGGTTCATAATATTAATCTGTTTCCTTCAAAAGTATTTCTATCTATTGAATTTTCCCCATTTTTTAAAAAAAAATAATGTTCGAACATTTTTACAAATGTGTATATAACTTACTCTACTCATTTTTCTAACTCCCAGAAATAAATCTCAGTGTAATAAATCTGAGTGATAACATTCTGTAAAATATTTTTGTTTAAATGGAGCTCTAATTTCAGACAATAGATTTTTGTCTTGTATAAAGAGATATAGTGAAGAAATTATTCAATAAAATATTTACTAATATACTATCTACTAATTTAGTAAAATATTTATCAAATATAATAAAAGATTCAATTTTGTTGAAAGAGTGGTTCATTTAATGGTTTATTTAATTACAAAAAAGTTTTTAAACAAATATACGCCTCAAAACGGGAATATATTTATTACATATGCAATCCAATTACGTTATCTTGGATTCACTTTGATTAGATCCTATACACATTCGACGTTCTCTACACATTCGGTCCATTGCACAGATGTAAATCAAGGCAGCTTTTATATTTTATATTCAGTTTCGTTGAGGTTGGAATTTTTAATTTAAATGCTTTTGCATCGAATGTAATCGCTGTCGCTTTATGTACGCATTCAAGTTTTTCTCAAATTCTTTAATGTCATTCTCGCTTATTGTTAAAATTGAATGAGAATAATGTTCGGTGCAATTGGGTTCCTAAAGGCCTAAAAATATTGATATTGACATGCTGTAATGAAATTTTATTCATACCATTTGGTGGATGTGCCGATTAAAACATTTTTATTTTAACATACTAGTATGAATGCTGATACAGACTAAAAATTCTGACTTTTAATGAAAAATTTCGTAATTCGTGTGATCTCAGTTTATAAATCTTCAGCTCAAACCTAACATTTATATGAATACTTTTTAGACTCGATAGTGCTGGTATGTTATTTTAAAATAACTTTAGTTGTACCTGCGATATTTTATTTAAAGTCTATAGATGAGATCAATATGGATATGTGTGAAATAAAACTGAGCAATTAGTAGAAATATCTATAATTTCAGTATGGGTTAAAAATATGAAGGCTGTGAAGAGCACCTGAATGGCTGTGAGGTGTTCACTTGTTTCGTTATTAACTCAAATCCTTATAATATCACAGAATTTAACTCAAAATCTCTTGTAAAATAAGCAATTACAATAAATTGTTTACTTTTCTCTCTGAAAATAAAACCACCGATATTACTCTCTTCAGTAAACAATTGACTGCTTTCTTTTCAACATAAGTCTTGTATTTGAGAGATACATTGATAATTTTATTACATTTTCTTCATTGCAATTTCTTTAACGCTATGATTTTTGTTTTTCTCGTTACGTACGTCAAAACTGACTTTTAAAACCAATTGCGTAACAATTGTTTACGCTGTATTACGAGGACGCTTGAGTTTCTACGAGGATACAGACATATACTTCACCGATAACATATATACTTCACCGTTTCTGTCGACCTTAGTTCAAATCACATAGGTACACTACTGGATGAGTCTGGCTTTGGAGCAGTTTCCTGAACCGGTTCATCTTTTCGGAAGAGGCAACGGGCTTCGTGACGGCTTTGAAACCTCCGAATCGATGGTGGAAGCAAGTTTTTAAAGAACCGGTCGAACTCAATGGGTTGAAAGGAGGGGAAATAAAAATTAAAGAGAAGTCGTTTTCCGAGAACTCTATTCTGCTCATTGGTCGTATACAAATATCGGATAATCCGAGCTTCTGTTTACGGCAAGACAAAAATGAATTCTGAGAATAACAGAAGGATTTTCGAAGAAATTCTTGGAATAGAGAAAAATATTTAAAATGATCACGTTCTGCAAATCGTGATCTCTATTATTTTCAGGAACGGGCGCATTCAGAGTTAAAATTCAATAAAAGATTATTTTTCTCACTTGCGAAATTTTACATGAGCAATGTGCAAAGCGAGATCTTTCAATGGCAAGGGAAGAGTGACCATTTGGTCAATCATGTTTTTTCTTGTACATATAAAATTTTCTGGTTCATAATTTTTTGTTTTGTTCTTTTTCTTTAACTTTTTCATTTTAGAAATCTTATATTTCAAATTAATGAATTTGTGCATGTCATCATATAACGGGAGGTCTTGTGTTATATTATTGTCACAATCAAATTATTGCATACACATCATTGTACTACTTAATTATTATTAATTCATATTATATGATAATGGATGGAATTATTAGTGTTTTATCATTATCAAATGCAAATGTGAATGGTAGACCAACACGCTAATTAATACTCTACAGCAATGTATAATTGATAACAAATGTCATCCCCGCTTCGTGCTTGTGTACCATATTTAGCTGAAAACAAATGCTTCTTCATCTACATGACCAGAGATACTGTCCTACGATTTTTGTGTCGCAGCTTTCGTTTAATTTTTCTACCGCTCTTTCTTTCTCAGCTTTGAACTGAAACTGAATACGCTCATACTTCCACTTTCTCCTTATTGGCTCAACATCCTCTTCTTGCGTTATTGCCTTTCACTTCATTTTCTACCATTCCATCATTCTCTACCGCTTCTTCTTGGATGTGAAATTGACCTTAAGCTCTCATTACACACGTTTAGTCAATACTTCGTGATCAATTTTTCTTCTTTCCCTACTTTTTGCTTATTTCCATTTAGCTAAAATTTTGTTCCCTTCTTCCCAAGCATGAAGTTAAGCTTGAGCACGTTTTTCTCAGATGCTCGCTTCATATTTCGTGGCTGAATGTTGTCTCCTAGCATCACTAGGTTCCAATTCTTTGTCGTATCATTCCTTCCTTCACTTTGTGCTGCTCCTTCCAAAGAGTGAAAGTGAGAACGAGCACGCTCCTCATACACGTTCACTGGTCTTCGTCGACAATTTTCATAGTTTAGTACTTCTTGCTTAACTACGTTTCGCTTCATAAACCTTCCCATTCGCTTCCTGAACCTTCCTTGCTGCCGAGCGTGGAATTGAGCTTGAGCAGACTCGTCCTACATACTAGTTGCTTAATATTTGATAGCTGGGTATTCTCTTCGTGCGTGATTGCGTTTCGCTCCCTTCATTCTTTATCTCCTTTTCCTTTCGAGTATGAAATTGAGAATGGGCAAGCCGCGCCGTCACGTTCACTCCATACTTCGCGTACGACAATCATCTTATCAGCCTTATTTCTTTTGTTATTGCATTTAGCTTTATTTCTATACATGAGCGTGGAGGTTGTTGATTCTGAGCACGCACGCCTGCACACGTTCACTCACTCGCCTCCACACGTTCGCTCCCACGCCTCCACACGTTCGCTCACTCGCCTCCACACACGATCCTCACTCGCCTTCCACACACGTTCCTCACTCGCCTCCACACACGATCCTCACTCGCCTCCACACACGTTCCTCACTCGCCTCCACACGTTCGCTGTCTCGCCTTCACACGTTCGCTCACTCGCCTTCACACACGTTCCTCACTCGCCTCCACACTCGTTCGCTCACTCGGCTCCACACGTTTGTCACTCGCCTCCACACACGTTCGCTCGCTCGCCTCCACACGTTTGCTCGCTCGCCTCCACACGTTCGCTCACTCGCTTCCACACGTTCGCAGACTCGCCTCCACACGTTCGCTCGTTCGCCACGCTCTTCCTTCGACAGTCTTCGGAGAGTCACGAGCTCGCGCGGCCTTGTCCTACCGGCCTGTGCTCAGCCGCCCGCTGACCTGTGGCGGCGTAACCTATATTCCCGGGCCCGGGCAGCGGGGGCGCGAGCGGCCTCGGCGAGGCCGGCCAGGGCTGCGGGGCGAGGGATGAGACGCAGTCACGACGCTCAAGGTGACCCTGCTGTATCTTCCGCGCCAGCCTCGGCCGCCACCGCCGCCGCCGCGGCCATCGTCATGGGTGGTGGAGTGTGAGATGGGGCGAGAAGAACGGCGCGTGTTTCGATCGCGGCAAATCGCTCGGGGCGAATAAAATGGTTCCATTTCTCTCTGATGATGTATTGACGGTGGCAGATTACTTTCTCAACTCATGTGCACTGCAGTTTAGCAGCAGCCATCTTCTAAGTGACACCGAGAAGAGTCGTCATCAAGACATTCTTCACTATACCCCCCTTTCCATATGTCCTCGTTCGTGGGGCTTTTTCCTGACGGTCCAAACTTTCTTTGACATGTAAGCGCAACCATCTGCTGGTTCAGCTTCTCTGTTACCTTCTCTTTTTCGTCTGTTTGTATTTTATTCCGAACTTTACCCGAGTAGCACAAGCCCTCGCTAATCTCTCTGTTACCGTCAGCCTTTGTCATCTGACTGTGTGTGAAGATGAAGGAGAAATATTGACTGAGGCGTGTGCTAATTAAGGGAAAAACTCAAGGATGTTTTATGATACAATTGGTAAAAGGCTGCTGATTTTACAATCGTTAAAGAATAGTAAAAAATAGATAACGGTATAGTGTATTATGAAGCAATGGATATCATTTAATGAAAGAATAGGGATAATACCCGAACAAAAGTAATAAAGTTATTCTTGAACTTGAGCGAAGCGACATTTCGAACACGAAGAGTCCAAGGACAAGAACAACAAGATCACATAGACAAAGCTACTGTAAGATTAATATTGCAGTCCTTTCGAGACTGCATGGGCTATTAAAACAAAGAGTATTTGCGTGCTGCTACCTGCAAATGCTTCCATTCACGAATCTATTAGTCGTAAATAGCGAATGCTTGTGCAGCTTGTGTCGGCGTTGCCGCTGCCATCGCCAGACGCGTAGAGTTACAGGAAGGTAGACTGCGCGTGGCGAACGGTCCGGGGCAGGGGCAGGGGGAGGGGGCAGAGCGGCACGGCTGCGTGGAGTGGCAGCTGCCGCGAGCAGAGCGCTGCAGTGAACAATGAGGCTGTTCGCAACCAGCAGCAGCAGTAGCGGATGCGGGGATTTAATCAGCCAGCTGCTCGTTAGGTGGACGAATAAGTAGAGAGAAGAAAAAAAAAAAGAAATGAAATATTGAATTAAATGTCTTCTGTCGTTAGCGCTTCCACTTGTCTCGCATCCTCCCCGAAAGCGCTGTACGCCATTTTCTCAATCGGCTTCCGTTGTCACGCTTAGTGAGAAGGGTCTGCACTGATCAGAGACTTTGTTAGACGTTGCTTCATTGTAGAGTTGTTAATATCTAAAATTATTTTTGAAAGAATTGAGCTTGAATTACAGCAAGCAGATTCGGGGATCAGGAGAGACGTTTCCACTTGCCATTAACTGTCTTTAGCCTGATGCCGTTAAGGACAATAGTTAAATTAGCAAACACTAAATGCTATCCTATGCCATGTTTTTGTTTTCAATTAGAATGTAGGGGAACTTTGTTCTGAACATGTATTTTCTGTAAATCTTTGTTGATTCAACTCGACGACTTTACAGTTCGTTTTAGTTGGTCTACTTTGGTTGGTCGCCTGCCAAGGAACCTTTCCAAATCCATAACGTTAGTGTATCTACCGATAGTAACGGGGATTGCAAAGAGCAGAGCACTACCATAACTTGGTTACATGACGTAGTAATCCTTAATAAAGAAGCAGGGAATTACATGGCTCCCCGGTGTATTCACCGTGCGACGTTAAGCGCTTTCGGAGGACGTCCACGAACGGCGGCGGCGCCGTGGCGGCGACCGCGACGTCCGAGATTTCCGAGGTGCCACCCCCCCCCCGTCACCCCCTGCCGCCCCCTCCCCCTCCTACTGCCCTCCCACGTGCGAGAACTGGGTCGCCCGCTGCATAATTCAGGGAGGCGGCGGCGGCGACGGCGGCGGTGGGGGGTTGCGGGTGGCGGCCGCGGGGGGGGGGGCGAGAGGAGTTGAAGGTGGAGGTAGAAGAGGAAGGGTACGCGTGAAGGACACGAGAAGGGCCATGTGCGCATATGGTTGGGACGGATCCAAGGTACTGAAGTTGATAGGGTTCTTACTGCGCAGTTTTCTCGCACTTTTTTTTTCGTTATTCAGCTCAATAATTTATGACTTAAAATCTTTGATAAAACAGCCCTATTTTAAAATAATGAATTTTTGACACTTCAATTTATATACTAGGAGAAAAATTTGTAGATCTGCATTTGTCTGTGAATTAAAATCCGTGAAATATCTGGTCCTTACTTGAGACAGTTTTTCTCTTCTAAATAGCGTTGGGGACTGAGGAGCCCACATAAAACATATGTTTTAGACATTACATAAATATTTGTATCAAACGCAAGGAGTACACCTACAATAGGAAGAAGCATACTCACAAATGGGTACGTATATGCAAAGAACATACAAGAAAGCATTTGTGGTAAAATAATGTCCAAATTATTTGGTCTACATTTTAATGAAATTCTCAATTCTTCGGTTAAAAATTTCTGTGATGTTCTGCCTTATTATCCGTATCTTCGTACATCTCCAAGGTTCTACATACTTCATCACCTCGCTCATCACTTCCTGCCCAGTCCGTTGCCCGCCCTATTTTCCACGACCGTAAACTTGTAGGAGCGCGGCGCTGCCGCAGACGTGAATTTGTTAGGTGATAAGGGATGAAAATAGTTTGTAGATATTCCGAGACGGGCTTTCGTGTCCCTCCGGTCTTAAATAGCCGTCGGCGCGGGGGCCATCGCCGCGACCGTTACAGCCGCGGCCTCCCGCCATCAGCGCCGCGCTCCTCCTGTCCTTCCCCGCGCCCCGCCACTCCTCACTCCGTCGCTCCCCGTCCCCTCCCCGCGCTCCGCCTCCGCCGCTCTCCGCCCCCGCCGCTCTCCGCCCCTGCCGCTCTCCACCCCCGCCGCTCTCCGCCCCTGCCGCTTTCCGCCCCCGCCGCGCTCCGCCCCCGGCGCTCTCCGCCCCCGCCGCGCTCCGCCCCCGCCGCGCTCCGCCCCCGCCGCGCTCCGCCCCCGCCGCGCTCCGCCCCCGCCGCGCTCCGCCCCCGCCGCGCTCCGCCCACGACTCGGGGCCCCGGCTCACGCGATAAGAAGCCCGCCAGCGCCCCGGCAGCGAGGGGAGGGGGAGGCGAGGAGTCGGGCCTTTTAGCACGCCGTCAGCTGCCTCCAGAGGGAGGCGCTACTGACAATCTGCCAAAGAAGCACCGGGGCCGGGACGGGTAGAAGACCGTTGCTTCGCTTATTGCGCGTTAAGGCTGAAGCGCCAGCTGTCTCTCAGAACACCTCGTTTTTTAAACAATCGGGCATTATTTTTATGTGATATCTGCCGTACGTGTGGAGATATAGGTTTAAGTGTAAAATAAAGTTTGAGGTTAATACTTATTGTTGCACAAATATAGTTCTGTTAATTACTCAGAAAGTGCCTTGCACTACTACGTGAATGTCAGCGAATTCTAAAGGCAAAAATGTTATCTATAAAGCAAGAGAAACCCTACCTGAAACCCTACCCTCGCTTCGTCTGCCTGTCTCGTCTTTCTCTCTCAGAAATTGAACCCTGGCAACAAGTGCAACTGGCTAGTAACGCCATGTGTAAGAAGAGACACGTTCCTACTCATTCCGACGTTGCGAGTTCTCTGTGTAACGCGGACTGAGCTCCCGAGGTGTAAGAGGGGCGACCTTGACTGCAATCGCTGAAGTGGAGGTTGCGACTGATGGCTGCGGTTGATACTGTGCACGTTTAGCTTTGTGTATTCGTCTTCGCGGATCGCGTGACCCGAGCATTCAGCGTCTGAACATGTAGTTATGTTTCAGATGGCGTTGTGTGACTATAATTGCTGGGTTTAATTGATGACTGTAATAATGAGCTCATTCCGTTCGAAGAACTATGGCGGTTTAAGAAATTGCCCATAAAATGCTAAAAATAAATGTGCCTGCCATTTTATATTCCTGTATTTGAAATAATGACGTTTCCTTATCCTTATGCACTTGATTTTTCCTCGTGTTGCAAGTATCCCCGTTAAACTAATTCTTGGTATATTTTCCTGTTTACACCTGAGAATGTTCGTGTTCTCTTTGTAATGACTTTGTTATTTGCATTTTGTCCTTAACGTTATTACGTCTAAATTACTCTAGTCTCATTCGCGTTCCCACTCGGACAGTTTCGTTTCGTCACTATCGCTATCAATCTACTTACAACTCTGCTGTAAGTAGTAGGCTGTTACAACTCTGAACATTTTCCTCATGCGGTTTTTCTACCTCTTTGTTATAAAAAGCTTGCACTTCACATTTCTTTGCTACATGGGTTTTGTAATTATGTTGCATATTGATCTACGTTTTCTCCTATTACTTCATCGATTCTTTTCTAGACTTTTTTATGGAAGTGTGTCCGATTTGCGTCATTTCATGAACCAGTGACACTTCAGTTATTTGATTCCTGACAATTCAATTTTTTTCTCATTTTAATTTCTCTCGTATTTTCTTCATTTTATATTTCGTCTAAAGAAGTGTCGCAACTATAAGACCCCTTTTCTCTACGGCCGTGACACCACCGCAAATTGATTTAGTGACAATCCCCGCAGCAGCGGTACGTGCTTTTATCAGTCCCGAGTACAGTGCGCTCTCGCATCCCCGTTCGCCGCTTGCAGCAGCCGATGCCCCGCCGCGAGGAGCGATCCTGGGACTCGCGCGCCAAGCCCGACGAGTGCTCGTCCGCCCGCTCCGTTGCCGCCTCCGCCGCACACTGGGTCGCTCGCGGCCGAACGGCGCCAAGACAGGCGATCAAAGGGAAAGAACATTGTTTACTGGATGCTCAACGGAAGTAGAAATATCTAGTTAAATTCCTTTTGACACTTATATTTAAAGACAATGTCAAAGTATAAATAAAAATTATATATTTATTTTTAGTTGAAACTTTATATCTTATTGCCTTTGATACGGAGCTCGATATACTACGGCATAACTTACCTGAATCAAAAGGATCGTGGTAACGAGGGAAATAGCAAAACAGTTGAATGATGCTACATATTTTCTTATGGAGGGATTTATGGGAGAGAAAGATGAAAAGAGAAACCGAGTAAATTTAACATCTAGTTATTTAGTGAATAAGTAAATCTTAATCAATAAAATCAGGTAAAAAATAAAATGATGTATGTACCACGGGCGTTAACTGGTTTTGATGACCTCGAACGACAGAAATCCCTTGGGCCAAAGGCCTTCGGGCATTTTGCGGCAGCTCGATCATTAGAACTCTTATAATATCCTTGGTGCGTAAATCACTATTGTAACTCAGTTTTATTATTACAAAGCTCTACACATTTTCGACCTAATTTCGAAGAACGTTTCAACTATTTAATATATTGTCTTTTTCAAGTGCTGAAACTGAACAAACACGAAGAATTATTGTAGGTGAAAAGTCATATAAAATGAAGATTGTTAAAAGTTAAGTTACTGAAAGAGTTTTAACTATAAAATAATTACGGTAAAATTTAGGAAGGTCTTAGAGTTAAATTCTGCATAGGATGACAAGATTGAATTAAAACGGAGATCAGATAGGAGGAATCCTGTGTAAAAAATGTAAAAATCTGATAGTATATTTGTAAAACACTTTGTTCATATAAACGTGAGAAGAACATTATTTGTTCAAAAGCTTACCATAAAGTCGAGTCAAATAAGTAGAGATTCAATTGAGAAGTGCCAGATTCTCTTTAAATAAGGCACAATACAAAATAATTAAAAATCTAAAGGCATTTTTACGAAATAATTTTTAGACATTTATTTTCATTCTGGCAATGGGAAAGAGAGAGATATTTGCTAGTTGGTAGTCTCTTGGTATTTTTAATTTGCACTCATTACTCTCGAACTTAACGAGGTATTTTGATGATAGAAAAAACTAAACAATCCCTTGGCGTAAAAGTGACTGACTATAAAATTACTTTTAAATCAACTCAGTGAAGACTCATAATATGAAGTGGAAGACTAACTTATTTAAATTAACCTTTATTTAGGCACAATCGCGATATTGATAGATTGTTTGACCTGTAATAATAAAACAATGTGCATATGGCATTTATTCAAGGGACAGTCCACGTATTTGTCTTTGCATTGACTCCAATCATTCTAGTTTTAGAGATGTTTCACTTACGTTGTGAACTACCCATATGATTTAAACTCCTCCTGCTGTGGAAGCTGTACAGTATGACCGCTACAACACGGATCGCTTCTTTCTGGGTTGTACGATGCAGTCAGGAATGATCAATTATTTTTTATTACATTGTTTTTATTTTTTATTATCGCTTTTGCGCGGTTTGCGGCTCGTATCGGCCCACTGTTTGCCGCCGCCTTCTCTCGAGCGGTCCGCGTATTGATCGCACGTGTGAGAGGGGGGGCACTCGCGCACACGTGGGTGCCGCCGCTGCCCCCCACGGTGGCGGCGGGGGCGGCGACGCGGGCACGCGAAGAGCGCGGGCGTGCCTGCACGCCCCCGTCGTGCTCACCCTCCCGTCTCTCCCCGCGCCCGCTCCTTCCGCCCGCGCGCCCGCCCGCGCGCTACAATAAACCCGGTGAGGATACGGCCGCGCGCGCGAGGGCCGTGTCTCTTTAAGCCGTGCGGGGGCGGGGCGGGGGGCCGGGCGCGGGCGGGTGCGAGCATGGGCAGGCGGGAGGACGCGGGCGGGCGGGCGCGGGCGGACGGGCGCGGGCGGGCGCGGGCGGGCGCGGGCGGGCGCGGGCGGGCGCGGGCGGGCGCGGGCGCGGGCGGGCGGGCGCGGGCGGGCGCGGCGCCGGCGAGCGCGAGCGGAGGCGATGGGGAGGTACGAGTATAAAACGTACGCCGCTGTCGAGGTGGGACACCCTGCTAGGGAGCTAGGATGTCTGCAGAACGAGCTGCTCGGTTCAATTGTTGCTCTCGAGGGATGGAGGAAAATGAATTTGATGGATCGTCTTCCTTCTTTGAAATCGATTAGTTGCTTAAATATCGGTGTCAGAAGACACCGATTTGATCAAGACCGTAATCACAATTGTGTCTTTGTTCGCTCACTGGATTTGGCACTTCAAGTTATATCAGTGCATTTAAGTCCATTTTGCAAAATTTTGCAATTGCCTCAATTTTCTTCTGGGAGAGCGACGTGCGCTCTTCTAGAAATTGATTTAAAATGCCTTTCTAGCAGTAAATTTATTTACCTTGATAAATTGTTATATTTAAAAACGCATTTAGCTCGAATCTCCTTAGGTCGAAAAGAAAAACACTATTCAATTATCGCTTTGAAAGATTTGAGGAGAATTGCATTTTTAGTTTTTTTCTAGGCGAATGGTTAGGCGCTGAAACACGTCAGTTGCTGTCTCCAAAAACCCACGATGACTACATCAGTGTAGTTTTCAGGTGGGACCTAGAAAGTTACAAACAGCGAATATATTTGGTACCTCCAATTAGAAATATTTAAATAATTCTCATTTCAACTTAATATTTTATAAAAGCGAAAAATATTTTACAATTATTTGTGTGGGTGAAAATCGTTATAATAATTTTCATCCAAATGATTGTTTAAACTTTCTGATCTATTTGATACGCGAGTAAGAATTTAACATTGAGATAAAGTACGGAATACTGCCATAAACAAATAATATTTCCAGCATTCTAGAAAAAAGATATTTGATTAGCTCTAATTTCTCACAATTTATACAATTCAGTTGTATGAAGCATGTCAAATTTATTTAATTGAAATCCAAGTAACGTAGATTGTGATGACTCCAACGTACGTAGCTTGTTCGGTATATCGGTGTTGAAGCAATGATACTCAACAGAGTAGCCCTCTCAGTCTGGCTGCTTTGACGCAGCAGCTGCTACGGTCCCTCCAGCCCTCTCGTTTCCACGCACAACTCCCATCTTCTCTCCCCCTCTCCCTTCCCCTTCCCGCTCCCCCTCCTCCTCCGCCTACCTCCACGCGCTTATCGATCAAACGCGCGGCGTCGTCCCGCGCTTCACTTGTTGCCCCTGACGCTGGGCGCTGCCACGGGGCCAACCCCGAAATCTTCTCGACGCACGAGTTCGTCGTCTCCTGCGCCTCGAACTCATTTTTGCACATCTGAAGGATATTTTTGTAATGCATCTGAATTAATTTTTATTTTACGAAATCGTCTCAAAGGGCTATCTAAAAGTTGAAAGACGAAGTTACTCTCTTTGCCGGAAACCTGAATAGAAAATGGGGAGCGCGAGAGAGAAAGAAAATTCTGGAAGGTACACGCTCGCTCGAAACCGAAGAGTGAAAAAATTGGGGTGAGGGCGAGTTAGGGGGGGGGAGAAAAAAAGTTCGGGTAACATTGCAAATTTAAATTAAAGCGGTGATGAATTGCTTTAAAAGTCTTCGAGCAATCGTTTACGTGCACTTAACACTTCCATTTCTTTCCAAGTATTTTAATTAACGAATTTCCACCTGGGGGCGATTTTACAAGCAGCTTCTACCTTCTTTCTCTTTCTTCTTTCTCTCTCCCTCTCTATCGCGGTCTTTCCTCGCACTCCTTTCGCCGTCGCCGTCTTGAGGGAGCGCCTGCGGCCGAGCGCGGGGTAGTGGTACTCTAAGTACCCGTCGAGTTTATGAGTTCGTAATTGGTATCTTGAGTGATGGGAGGCTGCTCCGGTGGCGGCGGCGGCGGCGGCGGCGGCAGGGGTGGGCAGGGCGACAGTGCAGCGTCGACCTGAGAGTGGTTGGAGGGATGACAGGCCGCGATGGAGGGAGGACGAGGAGGGGGAGGTCAGGAGGAGTTGGAGTGGGGGAAGGGAGCTCATCGATTATTGGACTTTGATGTATTGTCAACTCAAGCCGAAGTTCGCTTTTGAAATAAGAATTGCTTTGGAGATTTCCGGAGCCCGTTTAATGCTGGCCTCCCCCCACCTCTTCCCCCTCTCCACCAATCTCTCCCTCGACCCCCCCCCCCCACTTTTGCTCTTCGTCGGCAGCGCGGCTTGAATTAGCGAATTTCAGCTCGATATTCCGCCGGAGAATGGGCTACGGGGCCCTTTGTTTTCTGTGCGACTTCGTTATACTTATCGACGATCGGCGATCGCGCTGGCTGCAGCCAGGTCGGTGCAGGAGTTAAAATCCACCGACTCACCTAATTGAAGATAATGCGATAGCCGCCGTTGCATCGAACGACGTCTACGGCGAACTCCATCAGCTGGTGGATGGAACGTCTAGTAAAACGATGGGGCTTTGTCACTTATATTTTACTATTCTTACACTTTATTTAAAAGTTGTACAGTGGAAAACGCACAGAATATATATTGACGTCAGGTTACGCGATTTATTTTAAAAATATCACAAAAGGCTTGTTTAGAGAGAAAGCAACTATATTTATACTGCAAATATTTAACATTTGCACTTGCTACAATGTAATATTATGCATTTGCGTCTGCAATATGTTATTTTATATCGTGCCTGGAATCAACTTGATTACTGCCACAAGATTTGCTTTGCAAGAAATTACCATAGCTATCTTGTTCGTGTACAAGGAAAAAGTGCATTAAAATTATATTAAAATAATTATTTCTGTGCTCGGTGGATTATATCATTTTAAAATTTAGATCCAATACTATTTTTGAAATTATTAAAGATAATATTTTATATTGTTCCAAAAACATATCTTGGTGGCATCTAAAAGTTATATCAGAATGATTTTGTTGACATAAAGTCGATTCTCATTTTGCTCTATCTCAGCTACTTCATCTGAGATACGAATGTAACAGGATTATATGAGAATAAAAAAAAGTTTGTGTTATGGAATAGCGAAAGCGTCCCCAACAGTAAACGTCCAGTAAAATTCGTCCATTGTAAACAACAAAGCAGTGAAACGCGAACGAGCGGTCGGTTGGGCGCTGATAGACAGTCGCCATGTTCGTGGGCGTTGGAAACTTTTTGTAATGAACGCGACTGAAGAGTAGAGGAGATTCATTCGCGCGTTTTGATGGCGCTGTAATCAGAAGTAACGACCGCGAGTGTCGTAAAGCAATCGAGGGCCAGCGAAGCGCGTCGATGCGACACTGCCGGGCTAGCGGATCGGGGGGCTCCGTGTTCATTGTCGGTTGACTTGTTTGTTGTTTGTGGCGTCATTCTCCCCCCGTAGGTTGCCAACATCTGCAGTAATACTACTTCATTTGCTGCTATCTATTCCTCCGCTTCAGTTGTCGTTATGACCACTAGTTCCCCTTGTAAATTGACAAATACCCTAATCAAGACCGCACCCTTCGACAACCTTACCTCCACACTACACCATACCACACCTCGACATTCCACAGCTCCTACTTCCACGCCGTTCCGTAAGTCACACATCATTTTCATTTGATCACTGCCAATCACTGCTACCGCTCCCATCACCGCCAGTTCCGCCACAACCACTACCACCGCGACAGTTGCCCCCATTGCCCCAGTACACCTCAGTCGTGACCACAATAATCACAAACTCCACTTTATTCATCTCCGCTGCAGTAACTCGTTATAGAAGGCAACATTACCCCTACTGCCACTAATCATATTCATCGTTGTGGTTCCCCAATATCACAAGCTAATGCAATTCTAATCCATAATGGACGTCATTATGAGCATGTAACATGAACTAACCAATAAGTAAACATATACAAGTAAGCATACACAATGCCTTAATGCTAGGACAATCGATAAATCAACTCAAATGGTTTGAATAGCCGACGATTGAACGAAAATGTTTCCATTTCGCATGCCGAGATTGATGCAGCTCCAATTCCATTTACAATTGAGGTCGAAGTAGTTGCTTGAATTCGTAACAAATATTTTAGAATTTCATTATTACGATGATACTACCGGACTTACTGAGGTAATGTGACTTTTTCGTAAGAAAAATTGCAAATACATGATCCGAAACGGCAAGACTTCCACGATATTCTGGTGTAAACTAACTGCGTTCATATAATCTGGAAATGAAATTTGGAACATGTTACACAGACTCCTTTGACCGAAAAAAACTAAATATACGTTGGGATAGCGTGGCAAACGTTCATAGTTGTTTTTAAATTTATTAATAATTTTAAAATTCTTAAAATCTAGGGTTCAATGGACGTTGATAATATTTGAATACTTTTGCGCTTTGTGCGAGCTATATCCGATCCGAGCTACTGCTTTGAAGAAGTGAGCGAATCGTGAAAACTATTGTAGAAGTCTTGTAGATCCTCTTGCCCATTTTCACTCCGATCCAGCTTTGCAGGCCCGAGTCCTCGCTGGCCGCCCCCGTCCCCGCGAGGGCTGGTCAGGCGGCGTTTGACGGGTCGCGTGCGGCGCGGGGCGCTATCGACGGGCGACAGGGAGGGCGCGAGCCGCGCAGGCCGCGCAGGTCGATGGGGGATTTCGGGGCTCGGCCGGGCGGCGCGCGGCCGCGGTCGGGGCGGACTTACGCCCAACGATATTGGAACCGCGGGTCTTAGCGGTGGCTTTGCTCGGTCGTCACCCTCCACCCCCCTCCGTCCCTCTCTGCATCCACCCATTCCTTCCTTCCTTCATTTATTCTTCCATCCATCCATACATTCATCTCTCCATATCTTCCTCCGCTTATACATCCATCCATCTATCCAGTTATTTCTTCGCCCATCCATCCATCCATTCCTTGCTCCATCCATCCGACGCTTCCTTCATCCATCATCTATCCATCTGACACTTCCTTCATCCATCCATCCATCTATCCATTCATCCATCCATTCATCCCTCCATATCTTCCTCCGCCCATCCATCCATCCAGTTCTTCCCTCACCCATTCATCCATTCCTTGCTCCATCCATCCGCCACGTTCTTCATCCATCCATCCATCCATTTATACATACATACATCTATATTTTCTTCCCTCCATCTCAGCCTCCCTCATTCATCCATCCGCTCATCCGCCCTTTCTTCGCACGTGACCTAAACATGCTTCGAGTCGTGACCTCTCGGTGGGCACCATGAAGACAAGACCCATCAAGACAAAGCGTACTCCAAGCATCCGATTATACTTCGATAACCCGTGGCAATAGATTTCAACTTCTGATTATGAGAATTAAAAATCGATCACTTCTTGTGGAATTTTTTGATGGACAAAATTAGTTCAGGTCATATTTTCCAGGGATCTCTCATTTCTTTTACCCTTTCTTTCACAATAATTACATCATCCACCGCTTTGCCTTCGCCTAACATCAATCGACTCACGTAGGCCAGTTAGCCCGTACTGGACTCATTGTAAAACAACCTGAATTCAACACAGAAGCGAATTCATCTCTTTATTTGGTTCTCACACGTATTTTTATGGTTGTCAAGATTCATCAGATGGGTTGAAAGTTAACTGTAAAACATATAGTTTATAAATTGTGGCATAAAATCACATAACATTAATCGCTTCAATTACCCCAAAATATTCCTATTTTTTACCCAATTTTCATTTTCGAAAACTATATTTGCCGTTACATTTTATGTTTCGTTTTGATAAAACGTAGGATAGCACTGTCATAAGAGAGTATAAGAAGTAATAAATTGTTGAAATGTTTTAAAAGTGTTAACTACCCTAGCAGTTTCTCTGTCTAAATTTAAATTGGATCCATATATTTTTCGCGTGTTACGGTTTTTAAAACTCTTCGGTTAGATGGGTTATTAATGGTCAGCGGTTGTATGATATTTAATTTTCGAGTCTTAATATTTAATTTTGTAAAAATGCAACGCCCTTTTTCATGAAAGGGTTAACATCTTTTAAATTTGAAATAAAACAAATTTCATTTGTTAGGAGTTGGTGTGTTAAAGCTCGTTGCACTTGTAAACTATTTTCTGCCTAGCAGCGTTTAATTAGTTTCACAGTCAACGTGTGGCTTCTTTCTCCTCTGTGAAGCCAGCATGGTGCTCTGTTCTAACCCTAGGCGAGAAACATCACATGTCTTGGGCCAACTTGCTCTTGTCAGGTTTTAAAGGCTTTTGCCACCGTTCTCGGCGCTACTATCTCTTGATAGGTTTCGTTCATTTTAATTAGTTTGTCATCCGGTTTTGTCTCTTCACAAGTTCGTAAATGTATACATCTTCAGAAAATATTTTATTGCAATTTTAGTTAACGTTGCGAAATTATAAAAAAAAATAAACATGAAACGTCCCACTAATTAGAGAAGTACGTAATATTTTATACTTATTTGTCAATTTTGAATGTAAATAAAATATAATGTGGATATATTCATTGTTTTCATTATCAGTTTTATATGATGCGAGATGCGTTTGTAAATTATAAATGTATTAATTAATTTTCAGAATTGCTCCCATGAATTGAGTTGCTTGAAATGGGCATTTACTGTGGTTGCCTTCAATACCCAGTGAGAGGCAGAGCGGAAAAAGTATAATACGAGGATGAAACTTCCAGAGAGCGGAGAGCAGCCCCACAATTTATAGAATCCATAATGTACCGGAGCTAAACAAGCGTGAAATTACGATGTTCTACCTTCTAGAGTTGTCATTTGGTTCGGCTGTCACTTCAGTGTTCTGGTATATAGCTTTGCCCTTCAACGCCTCTTGGATCGATATTGAAGAGAGATGATATACATGAGTAGAGTAACAAAGAGTTGTTTCTGCGGTTGTTCAGGTGTAAGAATCATTAAATAATATTAATATAATTGTTGTACAGTTGCTCTAGACTTCTTGTCTATGTTTAAAAAAATTAACTGACATTTCATTTATTCTGCATTGCTAAAGACTGGTCGGGCCGCCTTAATCTCGTTGACTTAAGGCGCTCACATGCCATTTTAACCTTCGAGATATTCAATTGCATTTCGCAAGGTAATATGTCTAATTGTTTATTTCCATTCCAACCACTCGTATAACATCAAAATAAGTTTTCTATGCTTTGAATAAATTTAATAAAGGTACTTCAATGTAGTCTGACCAAGAGCTAAAGGGGGTGTAACAATGTTTCTTGTAAGATTGATATCTTGCAACATAGGACTTATTTCCTCGTGTACGAAAGGCTAATATCTTGGACATACATGCAGACTATTGATAAAGCCTTGTGGATTAACATACTAGTTAGTAATTTGCCGAACAAAATAAATAGTCGTCATTCCGTGAGTGAAGTGTATTGGCCCATTGGATGTATTAGGTGGGAGCTCTTTGGTGTGTAAGCCAATTCGTGTTTTTCTATCCCATTTACTTGATGTTCACTTTTTACTCCACTTTTACACCAGTGTCCAAAGTTAGAAAATTCAAATCATCATTAATTTAATTAATTAAAATCATTTAATAATTTCTATAAGGACAAGTAATATCCGGTAATGGACGGAAACTTGGCGAGAAGCATTGAAGAAGCATTGAATGCGCTTTGAATGTAATAATTAAGAACGCAGAATAGTTGGGGGTTAACTTTTAGGGTGGCAGAAAGTCGTGATTGATAAATGCTGAGGTTCATTATCACTTTTGCAGATTCTTCTAGATTCAGGAAGACAAATTCATTGAGCTGGATTCTTATTCAAACTTTTGGTACAAATTAAAAAAAACGTTACGTTCATTCATTAATGAACGCTTTAATCAACTGGAGGATTTCGTAATGTGCGTTCTGGAAATGAATATTGTTTATTCTTTGATTTCAATCACATAACTGGTTTAGTACAGTGTGCGTCGTGATGAGAAAAAAAATGCCTATTTGTGTTCTTGTCGCATGCATCACGCTGTGTGCGCGTGTGTTCGTGAGCGTAGGTTCTTAAGCGAAGGGGCCCGGAGGGCGAGGTGCCGATGGTAGGGAGCGTGCGTGCGTGCATAGCGCAAAGAGCCGGGTGATAAGTCAATCGGCGTACCTGCGGGCGGGGAATTGTTTGCGGCGGCCCCGCCAGCGGTGCGTGCAGTGGCGGGCAATGCGGCTGGATGGTGGAGGGGTGGGGAGGGGAGGGGTAAGCGGTCCGGACAGGAATGTGGGCTGCGGCTCTTGGCGCCCTCCTCCCCCCGTGCCCGCGCTGGGCGCTTTGTCCTCTGCGGGCGGCCGGTGGGCGAACGGGCGGGCGGGCGGGCTCCGCGGCTGGGGCTGGGCCATCGATTTGAATGCCCGCGGAGTTGAGGGTGGGGCCATGCAGTAAACCAACGTGATTATGTGCTCCTGTTCACGGTTTGGGGACGAATGTTTATGCACTTCCTTTTTTTTGTGAGATTTTATTAGAAATATTGCACAATCAATGGTTTTGGGAGATATTTATTCGTTTTCATTTTCGTTCGAAACTGGAACTATAAATTTGGGTTTCTGTCTAACAATTTACTTTTGACAATTACTATGACAGTTGGTGAAACAAAATTTTATAACACAATATTGTTTTGAATTTTATAGTAAATGTTTTACAAAAAAAATTATTTTGTTTTTATGTTTACATAAATTTTGAAGTAAAAATGTTATTCATAGTATTCAAAATTACTTCACAATATTTATTGCAACTCAATAACGCATCAAAACAATCATCCGTATAATTCGTTCTTACAATTTAATTTCGCAATGGTTGCAAATATGATTTAATATTTTGTTTGTAGAAAATTATTTGGATTTCGTTTACTTTCGAGAAGCAATGAGCAACCCTATAATACCGATGTATACAATACTAATTGAACAAGCGTCGTGGCGTATAAAAATCTCTGCTCATGCAGTTTATAAATCATTATTAATTCGTATCTCGTGTTTTAATTATCCTTCTTTCCTATTAACATATTAGACTGCGAATGAACGTAACGTGTGGGAGTTTTTCAATCCTCTCGAGACAACTCCAAAAGCAGTGACTTCGAGATCACGCTGCCTGGCCTCCAGGAAAATCCGGAGATTCCGCTGTCGTTTTCCATCCACATTTACTGAAGATGTGCTAGGAGGCAGAGCGCTAGGAGGCGCGGCGTCGGAGCGTCGGGTCTTGGGCGTCGCGACGCCACGCGACGCCACGCGTCGATGCGGCGCTGTTTGACTTGCGACTTGGCTACCACCCGCCCACCCTGGCAGGCGGGGCTGCGGGGTCTGGCGAGGGCGGGTGAGGGCGGACGAGGGATGACGGGGGCGGGCGATGACGAGCTAGGGCGGGGCGGGGCGGGCGAAGGCGTGGAGGGGGGGCGAGGTGCTCAGGAAGGATGAAGGCCATGTGAGTGAGAGGGGGGGGGGAGTTGGGGTTTATCTTTATCGCACCGGCTGCCAAGTCGTGCCGACGCCGGCGCTACTAGGCAGCGACGCGGTGACAGCGTTGCAACTGTAAGAGCGAGATTGACGATGTAGTTACCTACTTCAACTGCTGACGAGGTAAAGTTTGTACTAATTCCGTAGATGTTCCATGGTATTTCACACCACGGTCTGAACGTCATTTTTCTAGCGTTCATGCTGTTTTTTATCCCCTTAACGTATCTGTATTACGTACTTAGCTATTTTGCTACGAGTATAATGGAAACATTAGATGTGTTAATAAATGTGCACTTCAGTGTTTGAATGAAAATAAAACAAATATGATTTCAATTGGTATGTGATAAAAATTGCCTGATTACGAACTTCGCGTGGATGAAGTGTACGAATAATTAATAGGTGTGTCGCTTGAGGATATACTTTCTTACAGAAAAGATGAGACACTATATATGTTTTTGATAATACTTACATATTTTGAATAAAATATTATTGAAATGTGAAAAGAAATCTTAATAGGGCTTCAGTAATTTTATTCAGTCAATTATTTTTTGCAATGAGGGTGAATCCATCTTTCTGTGCTCGAATTTGACAAAAATGAATATTTCCAGTGCCTGAGCGTTGATTGACGAGATTGTTTGTTCGTATCATGTGTCATATTTTCGAATGAGTGCTATTTTTTATATTTGTGTGACAATAACAATTGTTCCTTTTATCGTTATTGATCCTCAACATCATCTATGAAAGATATCTTGCATGCTGTCACCCGGGCACATTCATTTCTTTCCCCCTTCGCTGGCGGTCCCGCTTTCACCCCCGCCTTTCGCCCTCGTCGTCCGCCCTCGCCGCTCTCCGCCCTCCTCAATGGACATCCGCCCCTGTCCCGTCCTACGGCCCTGTCCTCCATCCCTCGTCCTGCGTCCCCGTCCTTCACCCCGTTCTCATTCCCCTCCATTCGCTCCCGTCCACCTCCCCTGTCCTCCTCCTCCCCGTCCTCCCCATCCTCTCCCATCCACCCCCGCCCTCCTCCGTCCTCCTTCCTCGTCCTGCTCCCTCATCTTCGCCCCTCGTCTTTCTCTTCCGCCCTCTTCCTCCGCCGTCCTCCCCGACTCCACCCTGTCCTCTGCCGCTCTGTCCTCAACGCCGCGCCCCCTTCCGTTATCCCTGCCACTCTCGCCACCTCTACCACCGTCACCACAATCGCTGCCGTCCTCGCCGCTCTCTCCGCCTCGCGCCCCCTCCCGTTATCCCTGCCACTCCCCCCCACCACTACCACCGTCACCACAATCGCTGCCGTCCTCGCCGCTCTCTCCGCCTCCGGCATCAGCGCCAGAGCGTTGGGAAGCCCCACTCGACTCTCGCGAGATTCGACGGATCCTCCTTTCAGTCCTCGGCGGACGTCGCGGAGGCGCCGCGCGAGGATTGAGTGGCGTTTGGCGCTCTGACCTTTCGAACTCCCTCGCGCGTCGCTTCTGCTTCTGGCGCCACCTTCAGAGATGCCCTTCAACAGGATGGCGGTTCTTTTCATTATTCCGTCTTTTTGCATACAGCTGCTCAACACGCAGTAAGAAAATTGAAATTGTTTTTATTTGTGTTTAATCGTCGATAGAGAACGAAACAAAATGCATGTAATGGTGAATTAGCATTAGGATTGAAATTTAATTAGACTTCATTTTATGTCCGAACATTTTGACAGTAATGTGCTAATATGTAGTTTGTTGCTTTATTTAGAGTTTATTTAGCAGTTATTTTATTGAGTCTTGTTTGAAAGTAAATGTCGAGATTTACTGACATGAATATACTTGGAATATATTACGCAACTATTTCTAAAGATGCGCTGTCACTCCTTAAAATCTCTCAGAAAAATCATTATTTGTACAATATTTTATTACTATTTTTGGATGTGTGAATTGACAACATTGTTTAAAACACTCGTTGTCTAAGGGTAAAAACACTTGCGTAGGGGTGCGTAGAAATCAATTGTTTTATATTACGTTTAATCATTCAAAGTATAGAAAATTCCCAAGTGTTGGAAGCAAATTACTGTTGTCTGCAGATAGTGACTACTGATCGTACATATGTATCTTTGATTGGTTGTATTGTTTTGAAGAAAAGAACGCTAAAGTTCTTCATCCCCGAAAATCCCCTGTCTTAAAGGATCAAACGTACGACCTGAATCTCCAGTACAGCCTTTTTGCATCACCGCTGCTGGCCGGCGGAGTTGCGTCTGTTTTTGCGGTGTCCTTTGTTTTCCAGCGCTCGTCTCCCCCATCCCCACCCTCGTGGGGCAAACTGTTTGTCCGCCGGGCGCGCGCGCACAGGTATACGTTCCGCGCATATATTCCCGGACGCCCGCCCCACGCCGCCCCGCCCCTTCGCTGCCCGTTTCACGAGAGTGTTACGCAAGAGGCGCCGAGCGGGACAGAGGCGGAAATGGGGGTGACGGCGGGGGTGGTGTGAAGCGAACGCCCGGGGGATCGGCGTGGGGCACGGTGGGGGGGGGAGGAAGTGGGAGAAGGAGAGAAGTTGGGTGGCGTGTGTTGTGAAGATGGGTTGCGGGGCGTGGCGGCGCGCGACTGCACGAGGCAGGACAGTATAGAGAGATGGCGCGTCGACGGGCAAGACGGAGTGGTTCGAGGGCCGGAGCGGGGAGAGATCGTGGTGGTACAAGATGGAGCAACGTTGGGCAGAGCTGCGCGGAGCAGAGCGGGCGGGGCGGAGCGGGGCGGGGCGGAGCGGGGCGAAGCGGAGCGAGGCGGGGCGGAGCGAGGCGGGGCGGAGCGGGTTGGGGTGGTCTGGGGCGGCGCTTGGGGCAGAGCAGCAGGGGATGGGGTGGGGGGCTGAGCGGTGCAAAGCTGAGCGGCGCGGCGCGGGGCGTAGAGAATGGGGCGAGAGGGCGGTGGCGACGGGCAAGTCTGAGCGCGGCGTAGCAGAAGAAAGGGGGGGCGGCGAGAGATGCTGGCGGCACGAGATGGAGCAGCGATGGGCAGAGCAGCGCGGAGCCGGGGACGGGGCTGGGCGCGCTGGACTGTGTTGGCCTGGGGGCGGAGAAGCATGGGGCGGGGATAGATGGCGCGGGGGCGGAGCGGGTTGGCACGAGGCGGAGCAGCGCGGGGCGGAGCGGTGCAAAGCGGAGCGGGGCGGGGCAGGTCGGAGGCGGACGGAGGGAGCTGGAGTTGGTGGCCGTTACGTAAGGGACTTTGACAGTCTCGGTGGGCGGGGTGCCGTGGCGGAGGGGATACGCGGCGCGCCGCCTCGCTTCTCGCCAAAGAAGTGCGTCGCCGGCGTCCGTCGCCAGGACGCCGCTCCAGAAGTTTCCCTGTTTTCGCGGCGCGACGAGGGCGGAGGCGGAGGCGAGTGGTAGATGGGGTGTTGCAGGAAACTGTAGCGAAGTCGTTGGAGGAAGATCGCAAGGATAGTTATAAAAAGAATTCAGGGGTTACTTCCTAAATATCACTGTTGAGGAGAGATACGAGCATGTATGGTCGAAATGGTTTCGAAGATGCAATTGACAAACTCGATGATAGGGAAAATAGTTGAGGGCGGGGTTAAGAAACAACAGAATCTAGTGTAGAGGTGATGGATTTTGTCATATATTTATTGTTCGACATGTATCAATCCCAGTGTTTCATTTATCTATACGTGATTTCCAGAGAGCGAACTTATTGTCTTTCGTTCCAGTAATTACGAGCATACGCAAACGTCGTACCATGAATGGCTTTTCATATATAAATATTCAATTGAAATGTGTCCTTTATGTAAAACAGTGAAAATAATAATATTACTACATTTAATGTGTTTGCAATAGAAATCTAGTTTTCTGTTACATAGTTTTGTTTTCAGGAAACATTGAATAACATAGTGGAGTAACGTTGAAATATCACATCATTGTGTGTATGTTGCACCGGAACGGAAACAAAAGAATTTTTTTACAATTATAATTAACATAGTTGAAAAATAATAACATATCGCAGGAATAAACAAATGATTGTGAACAATAATTACACCTCTTAAGCAATGATGCCAGTAATGAATAATTTCGTGAACCGCACCTCGGGAAGTTATTTTCACATTGTGCTCCATAACAGCTCGTTGGCGCTCCGTTGATCCTCGGTGGCGCTCTCCGAAGGGTCACCCGCGGCGGCCAATTTCCCTCGAGGAACACGACAATCAGCCCGTCGGCGCCGCATGGGGTGGGCGCAAACAGGAAAACGCAGCCAACGAGGGAAGGAGATGGAGGGCGACAGTGACTCGTTAGCGAAAGAGGGAGAGAGAGAGATACAGCCTTCCTGAGGTTTTGGAAACCCTGCAAGTTCGCACCGGCGAGAAAAGCTTCATCCTCCTCTGCCGCCGCACCGTTCCCTCCCGCCTGCCTCCCTTTCTCTTCCCATCCTCCCCCCCATCCTCCCCCTATCCCCACCCTGTCCTCGCCGCGTTCGCCGGCGCTACCTCCGCTCTCCCCTCTTCACCTGATTCAATAAGATAGCCCGGCCGGTCTGGTGTATCATTTAATTAAATTAATAATGCATCTTTAGTAAACTCTAATGAAGTTTTGGGTCCGGAGGAGTACTAATGAATTCTCGTTTTGTTATGTATAGTAGTTTCGCCGTGTTACTGCGCAGAGTCTACTGTTCAAACAAATGATAACCAAGTTAGGTATTAATTCTCGCAGGCGGCGACAGGGGGTGCGGGCGGCGGAGTGTGGGCGCGAGAGGAAGTCTGAAGAGCGCGGGCTACGACGGAAGCAGGAACGGGGAAGTGGCGAAGTGGGGTTGGGACGGGGGATTGGACGGAATGCGCAATGTTGGGAGCTGGCGGTGTGGGTGTCGTCCTGCTGGCGTTCGGCCTCGTCCCGCTCGCCGCAAGCGGCTTTCGCGCCGCCGCTGAACTCGTCGTTGCCGTCTCGTCTGTTCTCTGCTTTTGCGGTCTCTCCGGTACCTCTCTAGCTCGGATTGTCTCTAACCGACCGTTCCTACGTTGTGCTTTACAGGTCAATCGTATTTTGCTTTCCTCCATGCTCTCAGTTTACAGCAGTCTGTGTTCTAGTTTCTGTTCTATCGTCTAGGGGAACCTAGGGTTTGAATCCCCGTCGGTAGCAAATTTTCGACACCATTAGTAGCTTACATATCCGTAAAATTCCCCGGAGGAGAAATCTGTTGGCCGACTGCTATGATGGTAGTTTTCATGGCATCTCCGATCTTTACCAGGCAAATAACGCAGCACCCAGCATTACCACACATGTCGTAAGACCACTCGTGACCTTAGAGCTTCTCCTGTCTAAAATATTGCTCAGCTGCTAGAGGTACACGAAATCTGACGAGTAGGTTGGATCTCACTTTTCAACGGGGAGGAACACCGCCATCACTAGAAATATAGCATTCACTACACTTACAGGATTAATGTCTTCAATAGTTAATGTGCGGGGAATCGATATCCCATCACTCCGCATAAGTCCTGCTAATGCAGCGATGTTTGTTTCACTTCCAACAGCGATTTCTCCATGCCGTTTTTTTACTACCAGCCATTCCGCTCCTCGCCGGTCCCCGTTCTCTCCGCTCCTCCCATCCGCCTTCTCGGGGCTTGCGAAATAGCCGCCCTATCCAGTCGGCACTCTGCTTCCTCTCCGTCGGAATATTCATAAGCGCGAACTCCGCCCGCCCGCTGGCTCGCCCGCCCTTGGCCGCCGTCGGAGGGCACAGGGTCTTCTTCGCTATCGAACGCAAATTTGCACGAAGGTGCGGGAAGTGCCAAAACTCGCGCGCAGTTCATGTTAGAAGGCAGAATGTTGGCACGAAAACGGAGCCAAATTTAAGTGCGGAGTCGCTGTAGTAAGTTTTGGAGAATGACATGTGATAACGAATGATAATTAAACAGTCAAATGTTAAGTCTCCTGGAGTTCCCATCGTAGTTCCTTCAATTGATTTGCAAAATTAATCAATTCAGAAACATCATTCAATAATATTATTTTACAATTCACCACCTGCTCAAAGTTCTAAGTTTAACAATTGCAAATAAAAATGATTCCCGTTTCGATAATTCAAAGAATCCCTGAGCAAGTGGGCGAATACCGGGTTCGTTTCCCGGCTGGGGCAGTGAGTTCTTTGAAGAGTCAGACATTATTTGTAACTATTATTATATTCTGTTTTATATTATTATATTATTTTTGTATTATTATTATTATTATTATTATTATTATTATTATTATTATTATATGACGCTTATAACCACGCTACACGTTCTCTTCCGAGGTGCAGTCATATTCTATCCTGGAGAAAGATTAACGTGTGCCATTATGGGTATCAGTTTTCGGATGTATCCCTTGGTAAAACAGTATCGTTACACTTTGAATTATGAATTATGAGGTGAGAGGAAAAGAGTATGGTTGAGGGGTGAAGGGACAAACACAAATACGACCATGCCCACGGAGGACTCCAACCTGCAGCCTCCTCGGCGCAGGCGACGGCTGCCTCAACCGTGTGCGCCGCGTGGGCCAGCCTTTAATTCTTCTTTCTTCGTTAGGGTCATCTAGGGACCTCGAGACAATTTCAACATTCCCTTTTATGTTGCTCTTTCTTCTTTCTCCAGTACTCCTTCATCGTCTCACTGTTTCATTTTCCTCTCTTCAGGGCATTTTGCACCAGTTTTCCTTTCTTTCCTTCCTGGGTACCCTTTCATTCGTTGCAATTTATTTTTACAAATGTCTCTCTCCATTGTTTCCTTTTCTTTCATATTGTTGGTTTCCGACCTTTTTTTATTATTATTATTATTACTATTTGCATTGTAAATTCTGTTCGCTCACTCTTTCAGAAAAACGTCTATCTCTCAGCGACAAAGGAATATGTCTTCTCTAGAGCTCAGGAGATCGCGTGTTCCTTGAGCAAGAGAGACTCTTGCTCGTGTTCCTAGCATAGAATCGAACCCGAGCTATTCAATACTTTAAGGGATTACTGCCGTCCGCTAGCCCGCCTTTCCTCTTTGCTCCTCCGAAGTTCTTTGGCGGTGGCGATGGCTCTTCGTGAATTTCGGAAAGAGAAGTGCAGACGTTTAGTCGACACGTGACACCGTCAAGCGCACTGCTCTTGTACCTTTACTTAGTCCATACACGGACCTCGAGATCTAATAGAAAATGCAGTACGGTGTTCTTTGTATTCCTAAAAGCCTGAGCGCGGGTATTACGTTGAATTGAAGTGAACAACAAATGCTCCAACTTTATTGATGTGGTTATGCGGCCTCTATTCAATTGCTCTAGTATTAGCAAAGTGATCGGATGAAGTTCAGGCAGTGTTTGAAAGTAGGCAACATTACATATATAACTTCGTTCTATTCTTTTCTAGAGTACATATGTTAACAAACTCTCGAGTTAAGTGAATTTCCAACTAGAAATACTCAATTCTATTGTTGTTTATACACAAAATTCCAGATATATCATTTGTTGGCAAGAGAAGTTCTTTGGCAAGAACGTGTTAGCTTTGTGAAAGACGTGTGTACATTTCAGTTACCCTTAGCACTGAGCAAACACAGGTTTGTAATTGTAACATTAATCACAAATATAAAGTACAAAGTTTCGTTACAATATAACGTTTCTTGAAGGCAAAATGTATTATTACTATCTCAATATATTATGACAAGACAATTTATGCTGATGAAAATGTGTTTTTATTTGTTTAATGACAATGCTCCGGTCAAATTTGTCCCTTTTATTTCAAAATAATACGTAATGTACACTTATAAGTGAATAGTTTTCGCTTCGCATGTACATTGTTTGAATTCCCTTAGAAACTGCATAATATTAACAATTTTAAATGAAATGCTGAGAAAATTTATTTTAAAGAAAAATGAAAAATTCTTTGATGGTAGACCGAAAAGTCTGTACCTTAATAGTATACCGTAAGTTGGATTAAACTGGGAAACTCATTATCTCAACGTGACCAGAATTCCATCAAGCTCATTTTTATGAACGCATTGTTTACGAGCACCTCGTCCCTGCAGGGAGGTACTCCTCCGTGACGCGGAAAGTCGCATGTTCCTGGCGTCGTTGTCGTCTGCAGTGACCTTTGCGCAGCAGCAGCTGCCCCGCGGCGCCTCGCAAAGGTCGGACCGCGCCTCCGCCTCCGCCCCCGCCCCCGCCCCCGCCGGCTTCCCTCCCACCTCCCCCCTAGCAGACAATGGCGCCCAGACCGCGTGGCAGGGGACGATGGCGCCTTGTGTATTTTTGATCCCATTTATGGGCCCGTTCGCGTTAATGGGAATGGGGAGCTCGTGGACAAGGGAGCTTTAATGGCGGCGATACGGGAATGGAGAGGAGTCGATGTTCCGTGACTACCGACACCATGAGATGCTTCTCTATCCATTAAATAAGTTAATAAGAAACTACTACATAGTTGTAGTTATGTTATGTTAAGCGAAAGACTATTTCAATGCTGTACTGGGAGAAAATAACAGCTTTTAACTTGGTAATAATACATACTGTTGCTTTTGTAAATGAAACGCATTAGCGTGACGTGAAATATTTAAACGGGATGGATCGTTTACCCGTTAAATATCTACTTCGCATGAGCTGGTTGTTGGTGTAACCTTCGTCAATGTTCCCGAAGATAGAGCGTTTTCTCTTTCCCTTTTCTCTTTCCTCTCACATTTCCGTTTCCTCCTGCGCTCCTCACACTCATCTGCACCTCGTGTCCTTCGTCCACCTCTTATTTTGTAATTTTCGTCCTCTACTGTCTTCCTTCGAAACGCTTCTCTCCGATTCCTTCTCTTTCCCTCTTCCTCTCCATCTTCCTCTTACTGTTCTTCTCCTTTATTATCCTGTTCTTTTTTCTTATTTTTCTTCTCTTCGTTCTTTGTCTCTGTCAAGGAATACAAAAAAACTTTAATAATAATTACACAAAACTTTAACAATTTCACAAAACTCTTGCAGTGTTGCGAAACACAAAATTAAAGGCTCACACTGACCAAGCGATGCTACCTGACTAACACAGCAAACCAAAACCAAATGAGTGTAACATTGAAAGGTTACGAGGCACACATGGCCGGGTTGTCGAACCACACCACTGTCACAGCACCACCGCTCCTACAAATCACACCGCTGTCCAGTAGAGGGTCTCAATGCAGAAATCGTGAAAGATGCCTTTCACCGCCGTGGATGCTTCATGCTCCCGGTCCACCATAGCTCCATCCGCTTGGCCCACACTCCACCAGCTGTGTCGCCCGCTGGCCGCACATGCTCTGGGCGGTTGCCCCGGGTTCGACCCCGGGCAGGGCTCAGAGGGGCGGGCAGCCGGCTAGCTGGCGGCGGGGGGGGGGCGGACGTAGGCAGGGGGAGAGATACGGGCGCGACGGCGCGATGGTGTTGGTGGCGGCGGTGACGGCGGTGATGTAGTGACGTCACCGGTGTCGGCGGCGAGGGTAGCTGATTGCAACCTGGCAGGCGGCGGAAGAGCTGTCACATGCATCAAGGCGCGGGGAAACAATGATTTAATTAATGTCTTCATTCCATCTCATTGATTGATTGATTGATGGATTTTTTTTTTTTTTTTTTTTTTTTTTTTTTTTTTTTTTTTTTTTTTTAAGTGGGACGCGCGAATGTTGGAATTGGCGCCCCCCATGACACCCTGGTCTAGCATGGAACTCCCTTAATTTAGCGGGAAGCACTCCAAAGAGTGCCCAGGTGGGCGGAAGTCGCAGGAACTTGTCCGCGCCGAGCAAAATGTGCTAACATTTATTGGGCCGGGCGCATGGCGATGCTCGGGTTCGGCACTGTCCGTCTCCCACTCACTTCTTTCAGCAACAAGCACTGAGAAGTCCACCACAGTTCTGCATTATCTTGAGAGACTCCATTCCTACTATAAACGAGTGAGGAGGGCATACAACAAACGAAAGCATAGGCGTTTTGCCTGGCGTACATATTGTAATCACCTCGAACCATTACTGAGTACCTCGTAACAATTACCTTAACCTAGAAGTAACAAAATCACATAGAATTTGTAGCAGTGCTTAATCAAAAAATTATACCAATTAGTACAACAAGGAATTAATAAAACGCATAAAATGTCAAAGAACACCAAAAAAAACCAAGTGGTAGGCCCACGCAGTTTGACCTAAAAAATGATAGTGGTACGCCTGTTCACCAGGCGGCGAAGCGAAAGAAAAATCAGCTGAGCATCTCTGGTCGACAGAGGGGGAAAAGTAGAGATAAATATCATGGATTGGGGCTTACTCGTGGGAGGATCTAGCCAGTGCACATAACTTTTGTACTGGTCGCAATAACTTGCCCTGGCTAGTTCGTACTTCAAACAGTACGCACGACTCCTGCTTGATCAGGGAACAATTTCTCCACTACACCTAATTTCCAGTGAGAGGGCGGAGATTCCTCAATTAAAAGTACTAAATCATTTACAGCTAGTGGTGGTGACTCCCTTTTCCACTTCACCCTTTGTTGCAAGGTGTGGAGGTAATTGCGCGACCAATATTTCCAAATTATTGCTAATTTGTTATTTAAATGGCGGAACTGTTGTGCAGGAGTAATCTGCACAAGAGGCGAGTCAGTATCTATAGGAAAAGTATTAAGCGCGTGCCCGTAGACTAAGTGATTCGGGGTTAAAATCAAATTCACATCCGAATCTGTAGACGTGACTTCAAGCGGTCTTGAGTTTAAACAAGCTTCAATTTTGGCTAAGAGGGTGTACAATGTAAGCAAGGGCACAACTTGTTGCCCTAAAGCGCGACGCAAATGGAATTTAAGACTTTTAACACAAGCCTCAGCTAACGAGTTTCGGTGAGGAGCGTAGGTGGGGCAAAAAGTGCCAGGAGGTACCCTGCACTGATAAAAAATTGGTGATAACCTCTAAATCCCGAGCGGAAAGAACAAAGCGATTAGCCTCGGCTAGGATACGACTAGCACTTTTGAATGTACTAGCGTTATCACTGTACATGTGCACAGGATAACCTCTTCTCGAACCAAAACGTTCAAAGGCCGCAATGAATTGAGAGGAGGATAGATTTTCGACGATTTCTAAATGCGAAGCTTTCGTGGAATGGCATATAAATACAGCAATCCAAGTCTTCTGAGACATTTTTTGATCTCGTGAGAGACGGCCTTGTCAAAATTGGGCCACAATAATCTACGGATGTGTGAGCCCATGGCCGAGAAGGATTTACGCGGCTAGGGGGCAATGAACCCATAATTTGCTCCACGGGCGCGCCGCGCCAGCGCCTACACGTCAGACAAGCATTAATTACTTTTTTTGCTACCCGTCGTAGGGAGGGAATCCAATACTGCTGGCGCACACATCCCATCATCATTGCCAAGCCCGCATGTAGAAATGCGAGGTGTATCATTTCTAAGAACAGGACGGTAAATTTGTGGTTAGGCGGAAGTATAATAGGATGCTTGTTTAACCTCTCCACCTGAGAATTCATTAAACGGCCACCCACCCGTAAAAGCCCATCAGGGCCTAGATAAGGATTCAAGCTAATGAGCGATGACTTGGGAGGTAATCCCTTTTCTTTTGAAAGTGCCTTATATTCAAGGGGGTACATGTCTAGTTGAATGAGCCTTATAATAACCACTGTGGCTTCTCTCAATTCAAGCGGTGCCAACCAACCCCTTCTCCGCATCTGAGCCGAAGCAGGGTCAATGCGAGCAACAATTGCAGCCCGTATATTGTTAATGAATCTTAAGCATAGCGCTAACACCCTTATCAATTTGTGATATTTTGAATATCTGCTAAGTAGCACTTGAACAAATGAATTTTGGTTTTCACCTACATCTGACGAGGGCATATTTGTTTGTATGCAGTGAACATACAACAGAGAGCATCTACCTTACCATTATCCGCTACCTCAGCATCGACAAACGGCTTGGCCCACATTGACACTGGCTGCTTCAGCCACGGCGGTCCTACAAACCAGAGGGTACTGTGTTGCAGTGCCTGGGGGGAGACACCACGGGTTAGCAGATCAGCGGGATTCTGTCTCGAGCTTACATGGCGCCAACAAGATAGTGGATAGGATGCCACTATCTTTGAAACTCTATGCGCAGTGAAAGCATCCAATTTATGATTGCTTTTCACCAACCAGTGCAAAACAATAGAACTATCTGAAAAAAGATACACTTGATTAATAGAACACACAATTCTTAATGCTCTTATTACCTTCTTGGTCAATTCTACCAATAACAATGCACTACACAACTCCAAGCGAGGAATAGTCGACCCTGCCAGGGGAGCAAGTCTGATTTGGAGCACAACAAGTGGCTATGCGCAACGGATGCAGAATCATGATTAACCAAGTATAATGCAGCTCCGTACGCCTTATGAGAGGCATCACAGAATCCTACTAGACAAGAGGGAAGGTGACCCTGGGGTAACACCTTGCGTGGGAATATAATTGATGGCAGTAAAACAATCTCATTAACCAGGGACTGCCAACAACAAGTAAGATCAGAATCAAGAGGAGTATCCCAATCCAACTGTAAAGACCACAATTTTTGCAGAAAAAGCTTCAACTTTACCAAGAAAGGATTCACAAACCTAATGGGTCATAAATAGAGGCTATTAAGTGCAACACAACCCTTTTTGTTACACACGGGAGGTTGAAAGTGTTTGGATTGGAGTGTTTGCTATATGTAATGCAAAGTGTGTCTTTATCAGTGTTCCAAGTCAAACCCAATATTCTGTGTGTATTGTCTGAGGCCAGAGGCGTGGAAGTGTATTGTGTGTGAGTGGTGTTGAGAGTGGCCAGAAACGATGAAGAATTGCTATTAACCTTTCTCAAATTAAAATGAGCTCCCTTTAGCACTTTTACAATCCTTTGAAATAACGATGCTGCCTTCTCAGCACAGTCACTCCCGAACAGTAAGTCATCTACATAAAATCCCTGCTTGATAGCTGAAGCCACCTCAGGATCATTTTCATTTATTTCCTCAGCCAACTTGTTGAGACACCTTGTACTCAGAAATGCGGAGGGGGCCATACCATAAGTAACGGTCTGCAAAGTAAAAATTTTAATGGGGTCGTGAGGGTTCTCTCGCCACAAAATTCTCTGAAATTTAGTATCAGCATCATGCACCCGAACCATTCTATACATTTTCTCAATGTCTGCAGTGAAACAAACATTAAACAATCGAAATCTAAGCATGATGTCAATGAGCTCTGATTGCACGTTAGGGCCAGCGTAGAGTAGGTCGTTTTAAACTTAACCCAGAAGAAGATTTGGCACTACAATTGAAGACTACACGTAGTGGTGTAGTAGGGGATGTGGATTCAACACACAAAAATGAGGTATAAAATAGAAAGGAGGTGCTATCTTACTGACACATTCAACTGCATGCCCCAATTCAATGTATTCTCTCATGAACTTGACATAATTATGCCTTAATTCTCTATCTTTAGAAAATCTGTTTTCTAAAGCAAGCAAAAACTGCTTGGCCACAAAATGTGAATTCCCCAATAATTGTGGAGGACGTTTTAAAAGGCAAAGATACACAAAATTGCCCATTCTCCAACCTAAAGGTGTCCTCATTAAATTTCTTTTCACAAGGATGCTCCAAGTGTGAGAAGTTTTCATCACGAGAAGAGGAAATCCTCTCAGAATTCCAAATATTCTCATAATCATTGACTAAGGAAGGAGAGTGTGCAGTTAAGAAAAAGCACTGATCTGGGGGTGCCGCACTTGGCAACAGTGTGGGCAATCGATCCCCCGCAATGACATTACCAAACTTAGTATCAAGAATAAAAAGCTTTGAACAATGGCTGCTCTTCTTAGTGTTAAGCACCTGAAAAAATAAAGAAGAGCTTAATAAAATATCTAATTTTTTAGGAATAAAGAATTGGTCATCAGCCAATTTTAGGTCAGCAGGCAGCTTCAGGGCAGCTAAATTAATGTTCCTCCGGGGGGTGGCTTTGGAAATAGCAGGGACCACTAAACATTCTATTGCCCTTTTCCACCTACAACACCGCGAGGAGATTAACACATGAACTCTAGCATTTGAACCAGAAGTAAGAGCATTAACAGAATGAATCGTAGCATTATGCCTAATTCTTTTGAGACGGAGGGCCTGTACCAGTGATTCAGTTATCAAGGAAACTTCACTACCAGAATCAAGTAATGCCCTGGCTGGCAGGGTTTGGCCCAACTCATTTGTTGCATTAACAATGGCTGTGGGAAGGAGAGAACCAATATTATGTGTCTGGCTAAGAACCAAGTGTGATAACGTGGAAACCTTAGTATCGTGTGGTTGTTTTGCAGTAATCTGGGTGGCAGATGCTAGTCCAGCAGAGGTGTTGGGAGCACTAGAACAATGAGGTGATGCCAAATTATGGACATTTTGTGTAGAAAATTTATGAAGCATTGAGTGGTGGTTCTTACCACAAGTTTTACAACTTCGTTGTGAGCAATGATGAGAAGGACCCTTCCTTCGAAGACAGTTGTAGCAGAGTGATGAGAAGAGACAAAATCCCATCTCTGCTGGACAGCCAGGGTACGAAAACGAGGGCAGGCGAAAAGTGGGTGCTCTCCAGAACTGCAGGCAATGCAGGCTCGAGCTGATGACCCCTCTTCCAGCTGAAACACCTGTTTGGCAGGTGAAGATTGTGTAGGGCGCTTAGACTTACTAACTGAAACAGAATTCACATCAGGATTAGCAAGAGGGGCAATGTCTAGGGCTCTTGCCCGGAGTGAAAGAAAATCTAAAACATTTTGCAATGGAACAATATCATTTTTTGCTTAGCAAGGAAAAATGCTTCCCTTGTTTTGTTATCCAATTTACTGAGCACTAAAAATTGTACTATTATTTCAGCCATAGGGACTGTAGTGGGAACTGCTGACATAGATAGCCAGTGAGAAGTTACTACATTGTGCAATTCTCTTAAGGAGGAGGCATCACCAATTTTGAGGGAAGGAAAGGAGAAGAGAGCATGAATGTGCTCTTCTAAAATTTTCGATTTATCGTCATAACGATCTCTTAATAAAGCCCAGGCCTGTTGAAAGGATCTGTCTGATACTGTGAGCACAGAAATCAACTTCAGAGGTTCGGCCTCGAGACTACTCATTAAATGCACCAACTTCTGCGAGTCCGGTATCTGTACCTGATTAATGACTAATTGAGTAAACAAATCACGAAACCGTTGCCAATTTCTATACCTTCCATCAAATTTTGGAATTTTAATGCTCGGTAGCGAGGCATGATGACACGCCGAGGCAACAGTAAGAGGCTTTTCAAAGGGCTCGTATTTTTCATTCAATAGCTGTTTTACAGCCAAGTAAGCATTTTCACATTGCGAAAAATTTTGTTCATGAATCGTGCTAAAGAACTCTGTGGAGCTGATCGCATCCATTTTAAGAGCTTCGATATCTTTCCACACCTCGCATAACCTATCACGCAAGCACGCGAGACTGGCTACTGTTGCTGGTTGCAAAGCTTTCAAATTACTTTCAATTCGTGAAATTTCCCAAATAGCGAGACTCCACCTTTGTGATAATCTTAATTCAACTGCACCTGGCTCCTTAGCCCGCACCTTTGACTGAGACATGGTTAAATAAGCTTGCTTACTAATGAAAAGAACTGAAATGATTCACGATAGCATTTAAAGGGTATGAAGTTTCATACGCGAAAAACCATCTAAAATTTAAGGACCGACATGTATTTGTTAATTGGAAGTCAACACCACTTTCATAAGCAAAATGAGCTATGTAACTATCGTCAAAATACATTTAACCCTACAAACTTGAGACCCTAAGATCAGGAACGTGAAATATGAGGTTAGGAAAGCTGCATAAGATTTCCAGGAATTGGAAAGGCGTAACCAAGAACATGCTTTTAATTTGCACCATACAAACCGCAAAGCAAAGCGCACATAACACAAGTAAATGTTACAACAGCACTGCTAATGATTCTACTGTAATTTTGTTTTTTTTATTCACAAAGGCACGCGTTCCGTGTGCGCATCACGACGCGGCATGGCGTGAACAAAACCCTCGCGTAGTCAGTGTTACCAACGAACGAACGAAGTATTCGTTCCCGGGTTTCAAGGCACCATAAAATGTCAAGGAATACAAAAAAACTTTAATAATAATTACACAAAACTTTAACAATTTCACAAAACTCTTGCAGTGTTGCGAAACACAAAATTAAAGGCTCACACTGACCAAGCGATGCTACCTGACTAACACAGCAAACAAAAACCAAATGAGTGTAACATTGAAAGGTTACGAGGCACACATGGCCGGGTTGTCGAACCACACCACTGTCACAGCACCACCGCTCCTACAAATCACACCGCTGTCCAGTAGAGGGTCTCAATGCAGAAATCGTGAAAGATGCCTTTCACCGCCGTGGATGCTTCATGCTCCCGGTCCACCATAGCTCCATCCGCTTGGCCCACACTCCACCAGCTGTGTCGCCCGCTGGCCGCACATGCTCTGGGCGGTGCCCCGGGTTCGACCCCGGGCAGGGCTCAGAGGGGCGGGCAGCCGGCTAGCTGGCGGCGGGGGGGGGCGGACGTAGGCAGGGGGAGAGATACGGGCGCGACGGCGCGATGGTGTTGGTGGCGGCGGTGACGGCGGTGATGTAGTGACGTCACCGGTGTCGGCGGCGAGGGTAGCTGATTGCAACCTGGCAGGGCGGCGGAAGAGCTGTCACATGCATCAAGGCGCGGGGAAACAATGATTTAATTAATGTCTTCATTCCATCTCATTGATTGATTGATTGATGGATTTTTTTTTTTTTTTTTTTTTTTTTTTTTTTTTTTTTTTTTTTTTTTAAGTGGGACGCGCGAATGTTGGAATTGGCGCCCCCATGACACCCTGGTCTAGCATGGAACTCCCTTAATTTAGCGGGAAGCACTCCAAAGAGTGCCCAGGTGGGCGGAAGTCGCAGGAACTTGTCCGCGCCGAGCAAAATGTGCTAACAGTCTCTTATTCCGCCTCTTCCTCCATCGGCTGCACTACTACGCGGCGCGTCGGTGCTCGCGGGCCCTCATTAACGCCACAGCTCGAGTTTTCATTTCCGCCTCGCGCCTACCACCCTCCCCCTCCTCTCAACTGCCCCTCTCCCCCCTCCTCAGAGACCGCAGCGCACCTGCACCTCCTCCTTCAGCGGCTGCAGTCCCCGCGTCGGCGCGCCGCAGCAGCTAGGCTCACCTACTACTACATGTACCACTGAGGCGAGCAAAACTTGCATTCACGTGGCTCCTGAGCAGGGCCTTAGCAAAAGCAACTGTGGGGTATAAAATTTACAGAAATACGCCGCCTTAACACATTGTAACATTTATCGAAAAATGACGAAATTTAATAATACAAAAAATAATTAGAATCAATTTTAAAATTTGCTTACATGTGGCTCCGCCTTATATTTAGACTTTGTTTTTGTTAACATTCTACATGAAATGGATAATCTTTATTTTCCAAAAGGAATAACATTAATTAACACTGTGTTTCTGTTGTAGTTGAATAATACACAATTTCATGTGAAGTCATTAAATCGGTAACTCGTATAAACGTGTTACATCGTTTAAATGAAATTAATATTATTTAATTCCACGTAAATATTAATTCGTTTTACCATTGCAGATTGCCCAGAGTTCCTGTACACATTTTGTTCTGCTCTAATAATTGCTCTATATTACTTTTTTAATGTTCTGCACTAACAATTATTTTGTATTTTTATTGTATCAATTATAATACTTTCGATAAATTATGAAAACAACGTGCGAGATTCCTCACGAGACTTTTCACTAATGGATATTCTAATTAGGTGTAAAAAATAAAAAAAATAAAAAGTGAATATAACAGCTGAGATGTAAATACGAATACATGCGAATTTTGTGGCAGTTTTATCCAATAAGTAGCTACGAATAAGGATTTTGAAAAACAATCGTGCCAATAATGAAACATAAAAATGTAAGTTATTAAAGAAAAAATAATTTCGAATCGTTTTTATTTTAGAACATTGAATGAATTATGAAAAAAAGTTTGCGAGATACTTCACAAAATATTCCACCCAAGAAAAATAAATTGCCCGCGTTTTGCTGTCACGATTCCCGTTTCGTAAGGTTTGCGCAAGGTACGCACTGCAGTCGTGGGCCGGGCGCGAGGTGGTCCGAAAATTTCCGCGGTGGGAAGTCGGCTGGGACGGGCGCATATCGATTTCAATGCCGCCTGGTGGCGAGTTGCTCACTCCTTCACCGCACTCTTGGGGCTCTCCCGGCACCTCCTCTCTCTCCTCCTTTCTTTACTGCCTCCTCTCCTCCCATCCCGAAGTCTGCCGCGTGGGCAAAGCCCTTTTCCTAGGGCAGCGCGGGGGAGAGAAACTCTCCTCGTCACTCCTCTCCGGGACGTTAGACGCGGCCCCACTCAGCAACTGATGGGTTTCGTGAAGTCGATCGACTTGTAGGATTTTATCACCTACCTCCCCCGTCCATCTTTTGCAGAATTCTACACTGCGTAACTCATTCTTGCGATGCGATTAATTAATTTAATAATCTCTTAGAGTAAAGGTGATTATTCAAAATGTCATTAACCTGTTTTATTGAAATTTTGTGGGAAACTTAGTACCTCAGTCTAGCAGGTTGAGAAAGCCACAAGACGTCGTACTTGATCTTGAAACTTTGGTATATAGTTCATTCTTCACATCTATTGACAGCTGAAAACCTAGCTAAATCAATAAATCGGAAAGACATTTAAAAAAGTTTTAGTTTTTAAGTTTGTGGTGTATCGGGACCACACCCTTGATAGGATGTTGTCGAGCCAGAATCAAGGAAAGATACTTATATGATTTTGGTAGAAGATTTTCGAATGTCAAATTTTGAAATATTTTGAAAATTTGACATTGGAAAATCTTCTACGATTCAGGGTAAATGATCGACAATTAAAGAAAATAAATACAAATTGTCACTGATTATTAGTGATGGTTTATATTTATTTTTCCTGAATCGTCAACGCTTTACACTTCAGTTCCAAAGGCCCATTCGCGCTGACTCTTTCAAACAGAACACGTTTCCCCATGTGACTGGTTCCTCCTGCGGATCATGTTCTCGCACTCGATGTGTATCTCAAATTTAAACCTCCGTTCATATATTGTCTAGTCCAGTTGAAGGGCTTGTGCACCCTTTGTCCCTTCCTTCCCGGATCGTCGTGCATGTCGAAATCCCAACCGGTTTCCTAACTTAACGCGAATGCGAGCGGCCATCGTTTCCGCGAGGCCTTCTCTCTCACCCTCTCACCCTCCCTCCCTCTCGCACCCGCTCCGCGCCACCGGGCACTCGCACGGGCTATTCGGGGCGGGCGGCTGGCAATTCCGTGAGCCTTCTGCAGGGACGAAGGGCGCTGGGCAGCGCGACGCACACGCGAAGCGGCCCTACCCTACCCTGCCCTGCCCCGCTCTGCTCTGCTCTGCGCGCCTCCGTGTATAAAGAAGGGCCTGCGAGCCCGGCGACCGCGCGCCGGGCGAGCGAGCTCTACGAGGCGGCGGCGGCGGTGGTGGCGGTGGCGGTGGCGGCAGCGCGGGGCGGGAGCGGGCTAAGTTATGTAAATGTAATACCGGCCGACGAGTCCCCGGCGGTCCCGGCGCTGTCGGCCGCAGTATTACATGCTAAATAGTTGAGTACATGGCGACGGTGCCCGCGCGGATCCCCGCTCCGTGCTTCGCAGCCCCGCGCCCGCTGTCTGCCCGCCCCCGCGTCTTCCCCCCCTCCCCTCTGTCTAGCTCTTCGCCGCCGCCGACGGCGCGCCGTTCAGTCCGCAAAAGCCTGCTGGGGCGGTTACGAGGCTTGGCTCCGGCGATTGTTCGGTTGTGAGTTACTAGAGTGTTATCGGCGGCGAGGCTTCTCATAAGGAAAGTGAGGAGTCCCTGGGCGAAGGATATAACTTGTGTGGGGCACGAAAGTACAATGCTGGTATCTCGAGTTGAACTGTGTAGCCTCGTTGTCGTCTTGTGTCATAAATATGTGGAGTAAATTTTCGAAATGAATTGATGCAGAACAGCGCTTTCAGTATTCAAAAAATAATCGTTAAAAAAATCGAAATGATAATATGCATCTTTTGAATATTTTGTTCATAATTAGGTTGTACAAATGTTATTAATATAACATCTAAGGGAGAAACATATTTAGAGTGTTTTGTATTGTATATATTCCTCAAAGGTTAGCATGTTAAGGTTGTGTTTATGTTAATTCTACTCTGGGAATATGCTCACGCATGACAGGATCTATTTTGAATTTATCTTCTTCTCGATTGTTTGTTATTATTTCGAGTGTATCACTAGAATTGTGAATCGTTATTTAAATTACCAAAAGTGCCGTAGGAAGTGTTGAAGTGGCAATCTAAATTTCAGTTCCATGAGACTCCCAGAGGCTCAGTTATCTCCAGCAAAAATCACCAGGTTCCTGTGTTTGCACGTGATGGCCAATAGCATCACGCTTCGTTTATTCTGTGCCTTCGGGCTCGCTACACCGAGTGCCGATAAGTGGACTTGGTAACCATTCCAACTTACTAGGGCCTTCTCACTCCGATTTGAACGCCACTCACAGCTCTCAAACATCAATCCTACAACCTCAAAACAAAAGCCTCGCATTGCAAACAACACCGAACAACCTGCCGTTTATACTCACGCCGCCGCAACAAACCGCCAACATACCAGATCACTTTGTAAGGAACAAGAGAAACCCGCACCTCCCCGCGCCCACACTACCTGCGCCGCCTCCTTTCTGCGGACTCGCCGTCTTTCCGGTGCGGCCACACACACACCGTCCCTGCTACCACCCCCGCCCCGTCCCGCCACACCCCGCCACGCCCCCGTCCGGCGCCTCCCGTGCGGGCTGGCGCGTGCGTTTAACTTAATTACGAGAGTCATAACCGCCGGCGGCGGCGGCGGCGTCGGTGGCGCCGCGCCGCGGAAACAATGAGCTTTTCTGCGACTAATAGGGCGCATTGTGAGCGGCGGAGCGCGCCGCGATGAAAGGTAGACTCTCCCCGCCTTTTCCTCCGCCCCGGCCCCCGCCCCCGCCGCCACCGTCACCTCAGCGTCCGCAACGCGCTCGCAGTCGCGAGAATCCAAAGCGAACCTCTCGTCGCTTCCCCCTCGCGCGGATCAAAGCTTTTGCCCCGCCCCCTCCCCCTCCCCCTTTCCCCGCCGTCGCTCCCGCCCTCCTGGCGGCCCCGCCTCGCAAGTTCCGCTTCCTCCAGAGCCGCGATTATGTTCCGCCAAAACAAACACACGCCGTGCGGAGAAGGTGCTGGAGGAGACGGAGGCGGTGGGGGGAGTGGAAACTACTCGCAGCGGCGACGCGACGGAAAGGGGAAGACCGTGGTTGGTGCAGTGAAGGAGATGGAGACGGCCGTGCAGGATTGCGAAGAGGCGGAAGATTAATTTGTGATGTGGAAATGAAGTCTAGGATCAGTTTAAAGCTTTTGGATTCCGTAAAATGTCCTAATTATATTATGATTATTCCTTCATATTTTTTCATAAAATCCTGAATGAACGAAAGAGGAATATTCTGTACATTTCACTTTTTTTTCGTTTTTTCAGTAACTAGTTTTATAAATTTGCTTTCGTGTTGTTTTTTTCAAAAAAAGTTAATATTTCTGATATCAAACATGTTCGATGATAACATGCACGCGTTCGTATTAAAATTCGTCCTCTGCGTCTCTCAACACTCCATAAATCTGCCGCAGCATGTGCATATAACTCGCAGCACCAGAAATGAAAATAAGCGAGTTGCGTGATTTCGGCTGCTTAGCGTAGACGAAACGTGCCCTTATTTCCCAGCCAATCTGTATGCAGCGCACGCGCCGGCGGGGCTGTCGCGTCGGCGAAACGGGTGAGGGGCGAGCGGCAGATGAGCGGGGTGAGGGGGTGAAGGGGGGTCCGCTGTCACATCCGGCGGCCGACGGCGCCCCATGTATTATGAATCGGGCGTCATTACGCGCTGCGGGGCCGCATCACGCGTCACAGCGCCGAACCCCGGACCCCGGGCCCCGCGCCGCGCGGGACGTGCGCCGCGCCCTGATTGCCCCGCGCCGCTCTAATTACGCGTTCTTCGCGCGCCCGCCGCCCGCCGCGCTGCGTTCGCTCCGGGACACTCACCTGCCTTGGGTCTGGAAGTCCGAACCGCCTGGAAACGCTTCCGCCTAAATCGACATTCAACTCTGGCTAGTGAGCAGTGTTTAATACTTCGAGGAAGTCAAAAATTAGAGGAAGAGACGACAGGAAGAGTTTATTTATTTATTTACGTCAAAAACAGTTAGTTGTGATGGTGGTGGAGCGTGAGCTAATTCTCTGCTTCAGTGCAAAAGGTCACAGGTTATAGTCCGTCCGTAATCGTAGCTGTGTATCGTTTGACTTGTCGAGAACTTCGTATTAAGTGGACCACTGGACATATGAATCAGTATGCAGCATTCGATCTGACGGAGAATTATATCTCGTTATCATTATTCCATGTAGCCAACATGAATGGATCATGTAATGTATTCAAATATAAATATGCCAATAATTCTTCTGTATATAGAGACTTTCTACTTTTTTCTAGTTAGCAGAAAAAACTTTTATTTAATTTTTTTAAATTTCCGTGAATGAATAAATCGAACCGAGTATTTTTGGGGGGTACTTTCACAAATTTATTTATGACGATTTAGCTTGAAGTTGTACATCTAAATTATCTTCTGTGTACAAAAATTAAGACCTCCTTGTTTCTTGTCTTTTGTCAGCGCCGTTTCCCTTAAATGCGAACTCGTTTGGCTCCCACCGCTTCCGCTTCGAGTCGCCCTCCGGCTGCATCCAACGGCTTCACCGCCCTCCCAAGCACCGCCTCCCGCGCGGGCGACCTGCGCGTATCTTGAATCGCATCTCCCGCGGCGGCGGCGGCCCGTGGACTGCGTGTCTCGCTTCCGCAAGCGCCCGCGATCTCGTTGACCGCCCCCCATCCCCGTCCCTTTTCCCGCCCTTGACGCCCCCGCGGGGGAGGGGGAGGGCGCTTTACGTCAAGCGCGCGGGCCGCAGGGACAAACAGCCGCGCGGCGCGCCATCACTCGTGTCGGAGGCGGAGGAGAGGCGTATGAGGGCGGGGAGGACGGGGAGGACGGACGCGTTTTATTGAAACGCAGTGGGAGTTATCCGCAGCTGGGGCGGACGTGCGGCGCGGCGCTCCGGGCCGCGAGGCCGCGCCGCGCTCGCCGGCGACGACGGTGGCGTCAGCGCTTTTTCTCTCGCGGCGCGAGCTGGTGGCCGGCGAGCGGGGTGGAGGCTGGGGGAGGGCGGAAGAGGGATGAGAGGAGGAAGAGGCGCCTAGAGAAGACGGTGGAGATCGAGGTGAAGGACTCCACTTGAACGCGACCGCCCGCGCCTTGGATCCCTCGCTGTCTCGCTCTGTACCGCCGTGCGACTCCTTCGCTCTGACTCGCCCTACTCGCCTCCCCGCCCCGCCGCACCCCGCCGTGTCACAAATCGTGTTGACTTCACTTCGCCTCATTTCATATCATGTCACATTTCGTTATCTTCTTCTGAATTTACGCTTCACATTGTCTCGCCTCATCTCACTTCACCTCGACTCACTTTATCCCGTCTTACTACGCCTCCTCTCATTTCAACTAGCCTCACTTCAATTAGTCTCACTTCAACTAACTCACTTCAGCTAGACTAAACTTCAACTCGTCTCAAGCTTCACTTTATTTCGTGTTACTTCTTGTCTATCCTCATCTCACTTCGCCTCAACTCACTTCACCCCGTATCACTACACCTCGTCTCACTTCAACTAGCCTCACTTCAACTAGTCTCACTTCAAATAGCCCCACTTCAACTAGTCTCACTTCAACTAGCCTCACTTCAACTAGTCTCACTTCAACTTATTTCACTTCAACTAGTCTCACTTCAACTAGTCTCACTTCAACTAGTTTCACTTCAACTAGTCTCACTTCAGCTAGTCTCACTTCAGCTAGTCTCACTTCAACTCGTCTCGTTTCTCCTCGTCTCACTGCATCTCACTTCACTACACACTCATCTAACCCCATGCCACCAGCTCCCCCCCCACACACACACACAAAGCCTCTTCCCGCCTTTCATTGCCCTTTGCCGCCTTCCCGTACATCACACTATCCCATTCCGTTCCTCCCATCGGCCCCTTTCCGCTGGCACACGTCACGCTTCCCCTCTCCCCTTCGTGTCACCTTCATACGAGCAGCCACGCTTCACTCCATCACTCCTTCACCGCCAGCCACTGCAACCCCCACATCTTGCCCCGCCCTTCTCCACGTCTCGCCCCGTCCCGCGAAGCCCTTCCCCTACCCCCAAGAAGCCCCACCCCGCTCCGCCAAGCCCAACGCTGTCCCTCCACCGCGGAGCGCCTCGAGGGCTGCGGAGGAGAGGAGGAAAGAGAACGGGGCGGTGGCGGCGGCGGCGGCGCCTCCCACTTAAGTTACGGCGCTGCCCGCATGCCCGCCGGCTCGGGAGGCGCGCGGGCGGCGGCGGGCGGGATACGGGCCGTAATGAGCGAGGCTTCTCACTTTACGGCGGCGGAGGCGGAGGCTAGCGAGGGGCCGGTGAGACACGATATTGGGACGCGGACGCCCCCAGTGGGGGGGAGGGGGGAAGACGCGGGACGCGGTGTCTTGTGAGCCGGGGAGGGAGCGGCGACGCGCGGCGAAAACAAGGAATCGATGCGGTGCGATGCGATGCGCGGCCGGAGATAAGGAACGAGGACTGGACACGGGAAAGAGCCCTCGTTGGGCGTCGTTACCCCTCGCTTGGCTGAGCGGGGGACCTTCGGTACAACAGATCCATAATGTTATTTATAATATACGCCAACAAAATGTATAAACATGTTGTGTAAATTATTGATTTTGATTACTCATCATGGACTTCGGGGTCCTAAGTTACCATTCATAATCGAAGTCTAAATTGTAATGCAACATTTGTGTGTTTATTATACTTGCATGGCACTTCATACTACGCTGTTTGGAGAAAATTGCTGATAGCAATTTTTTCCCTGTTTTTTTTTCTCCGCACAGCTGTAGATACTATTGACTGTTGTATTTTGTGTGCTGCCAGTAACTGCGTTTACGATTGGTATAAGTGAGCGATTTATTAGAAATGGGATGTCTGAAGTTGACATATTTCGTGGGGTCATTCCACACTGATGTCCATGTTTCAATAACCCCCTCACTCGGGTGAAGGTTGTGAACGTGCATAGAGCGCTCGTTAATACTTTCGAAAATGAAGATTTATGGACTGGTGATCAAGCCGCACAATATTTGAACTTTCCAGAATATTTAAATGGGCTTCCAGTGAACGGGCAACTGTCACAATTATGTGAAATAGTGGTGCGAGGTCCACGTCTTAGTCATAATATTTATTAAAAAACTACTCAAGAAATAAAACAAGTAATGTACGCGAGTAAAAGTAACAAGTTCAGAAGAGAGAAGCCCCAATCAAGGACGGAAATAAGGAATTTAAAATGAGCGTTTTTTGCTACATTTTACACTTTAAAAAAATTATTAAAATCGTTCGTATCTGAAAACGAAACGAAATTCGCATTGGAATTCAGCGACATTACCTCGACCAGCTCCGCCCTGGAGGATCCAAGGCGGGGGGTTGTGTTTCCGTGGGATAGAGCCTAAATATCGCCCAAAGCGGTGCGGATATTCCGCACGCCCTCGTCGCGTCGGAGGCTGCTGCTCCCAAATCTCGCCTCTATCCCGTTCTTTTTCGCCATTGGGCAGAGTCGCCGCCGCCGCCGCCCTGTGTTGCTCGGAAATTCGAGTGGCGCTCTCGAGCGACACTTTATTTTCTTGCTTCGGGGTGCGAACGCGCCGGACCCGATTTGCAGTATTTTATCTCAAACGGCGAAACGCTCCGCGCCCGGTGATCGGTGTCCCTTAAACCCGGACTGCCATTGTTTCGTGCCAATTACAAAATGTCTGCTCGGTTGCACATACAATTTGTACAATTGCACATATTTTTTTGTTTCTATTTTATTTTTTTTTATACTAAACTGAATTGAGACATATATTCATTTCAGTTTATACGTTTTATTTACGTGGATTTTTACCCTCGCGAAGAAATAAGATCATATAACACTCAGGATTTATATTCAATATATTTTTCTCGATTCTGATTTCAGTCGCAATGGTAGCGTTTCGTATTTTTTTTTATAAACAGGCGTTCAAATATTGCATTTCATTTGTATCGTCCGTCATTTTCTTTTATTTGCGAGGATCGTGAGCGGCAGGCTGGCAGACAGCGCGTCCATATTGGACTGGTAGTTGCTCATTGTTGCAATACGCGATCGTCCGCGACGCGAATCTTCGCTCGTAAACATTTTATAGCCCATTTACCTCGCCCGTGTCCCTGTAGCTGTGCGTCCCGCAACGCCGCTGCAACCGCGCGGGCCCGGCGCGGCGCGGCGCGGCGCGGCGCGGCGAGGCTACGGCTCGGAAAGCCCTTTGTTGTAGCGCGCGCCGCTGTATATTGGAGGACGTAATAAATATTACAAGCTTTCGCGTAAAATTTCTCTGTGGGAATTATAATAAGCTGTTCCTTCGAAATACTCTCTCCGTTTTCACCGACGCTTTTTATTTTGTAACGTCATTACTTTCCCTGTGCCTTTTTTTCTGTACCGACACTCATTGCCCTTTGTACGTTATCATTTATACTGTTTTGTATTGTGTGAAGTATTTTGTTGCATTGTAACTAGTTTCAAAAAAATATTCGAAGTATTTTCTCAGAAGACATTTTTAACTACAGTAGATACACATTGAAATGAATTACATGTATCATTTTTTGTGTTTGGATTATGTATTAGAATTCTGGTGTGCGTTTTACAAAATATCGGGTGATAACGCTGCTTTTTTCTATCTTTCAGCATTAAAAAAAATTGAAATGCATGCGACCTACTGGACTTCTACGTGATACTTTTTGTCTCTTCCTCTCCGCGGTTTCCTTAGCAACATTTTCCCTCCATGGGCTGTTGCCGTGGCCATTTACATATCTGTACCCTGGTCGGCCGCGACCAACGCAATTTACGTGGCTGTGCGCCGGAACGTCACGTCTGTGCGTGACGTCACGTCGTAAGCCCGGAGGCCTCTGATGCGAACGGAGCGCAGAGACGCGGTGCGGAGCGGAGAGGGCCAGGTGGGGGGGAGGGGAGGCAGCGTGACCGAGGCTGCGGGCGGGCGCTGTCCGTGGACAGCGGGTAACGCTGACTACCCGCGCCTCGCGCCCGCCTCGCCGTCCCCGCGACGCCTCTGCGAGGCCGCCCCACCCCCGCGCCGCCCGCGCGCCCGCTGCGGCCCCGACTACCGCGGCCATCGCGCTCCGTATCGACCGCGCTGACGCCCACCCGCACTCGCCCGCGCCCGCGCCCGCGCCCGCGCCCGCGCCCGCGCCCGCGCTCGCGGCTGGGCGGGACGGCGACGAGCTCGCGGATGAAAGTAGACTGAGCGGGTGGTGGGTGGATTGGGAGGGCGATCGGAGAGTAGTTGACGTTCGGGAGAGCGGGAAGTGGCCGGACGCGTGGGCATGCATGCGGATGGCAGAGGTCTACGAGGTGGGGTGGCAATCAGGTGGGAGGGCAAGCGGTGCGACGGGTAGACGGGGTGGTCAGCGTGTTGATGATCGGGTAGAGCGGGAAGTGGGCGATGCGAGTGGGTATACGCGCGGATGGTAGAGGTCTGTGTGGCCGGGTGGTCAGGATGTGAGCGTGTGAGCTGTCGGGCTGGACGAATAGTTGTTTTTCGGATAGAGCGGGAAGTGGCTGGACGAGTGGGAATGCAAGCGGATGGCAGAGGTATGTGTGACGGGGTGGCGAGCAGGTGGGCGAGTACGCGATGGGGTGGGTAGACAGGGTGGTCAGCGAGTGGATGTTCGTATAGATCGGGAAATGGACGGGCGAGTGGGCATGCGTGCGGATGATAGAGGTCTGTGTGGCCGGGTGGAGAGTATGCGGACGAGTGAGCTGGATGAGTAGTTATTTTTCAGGTAGAGCGGGAAGTGGACGGAGTATACGTGCGGTTGGGGGTTTGGGAGAGATCTGTTCGGCGGGGTGGCGAGTATGTGGGCGAGTGAGCGATCGAGAGGCTGGGCGGGCCGGTGCGCTAGCAGTTCGGGTAGAGCGGGAAGTTGGCGGGCGAGTGGGCATACGTGCGGATGGGGGCTTGGGAGAGATCTGTTCGGCGGGGTGGCAAGTATGTAGGCGAGTGAGCAATCGGGAGGCTGGGCAGCTAGTAGTTCGGGTAGAGCGGGAAGTTGGCGGGCGAGTGGGCATACGTGCGGATGGGTCGTTGGGATTCGTCTGTGCGGCGGGGAGGCTTCGAGGCGGGTAGGTTGGGTGTGTGGGCGGGTGTGGCGTTGGCAGGCAAGCGGGATAGAAAGACGAGTGGGCGGACGATCGCCCTCCGCTTACGTAACGCGGGGTCGAAGAGGTAGCGTGATGAGGCATCCAAGGCCTTCTTGATCGTGAACTCAACCCAACTTCGCCGTTTTGTCGTGGGCGTGCTTGGGAATCGTGGAAACCTGAGCCGATATATTCAGTAGAAAAAAAGACGGAGTAGTATGTACGTCATATATAAGTAACGATGATATTACGTGTGACTTACATTAACAAAATTGTTTCAAAAGTCCTTTTACGACGATCAAATGAGATAAACGATATGTGAACTAAAAGTCGAAGGATTTTGTAAATGAGAAGATTATGTTTTAATAGTTTTTTAATTTTACTTGTAATTGAATACTATCTCCTTTGATTGGAATGAAAAAGTCTAAAAATCTTGTTTGATTTTTGGAAGACTGGTAGAGATTTTTAAAAATTCGTTGAAGACAAAAAAAAAATAATTTCCTTCGCAAATAGACAAGAAAAACAGACGTAATAGAACTCCAAATGTTACATATTTCATTCCATATTATTTCATATTTCATTATTGTACCTTCTATTACACAGAGGTTTGAAATACTGAGGTGTTTTAGTGTCAATTTCTTCTGAGCTCTTGTTTACCTCCTTGGTTCAGAACGTCCTCCATCACGGATTCGCCCTTTGATTAATTTTTGTTCAAGAGGCCGCCTGCCCCCAGCGCATAACATGGGGCGGTCTGCGTGCCCCGCTGACGGCCCAAGCAAGAGGTCTGTCTTGCCGCTGTCGCATCAATTATTCCGGGGTTTGTGTTTCCACGGCCTCGCGAGACTTCGGTTCGCGCTCCCGTCGCTCCGATGGTCCTCTCTGCATGATGCATGCGGCCTTTTGAAGGCTGAGTACTGAGTCTGGCGCAGTGATATTGAAATGGATTTTGTAGAACTAAACGAGACTGTCCTGAAGAAAGAAAAATAAATAAAGGAAGAGATATAAGTATATAATTATTTAATATGCTAAAGATTAAATACCCGTGAGCCAATTTGTGTGTAAAACTAATACAGTTACCAACATTAGCGAACACAAACATAAGCTCGAAACATACACTACATGCTCAAGCACTCCCTAATTACACATTAACGATAACAAAACAATACAAACCGTACTTCATTAATCAACATACTAAGACTCACTTAAACTATCCGCAACCACGCGCATGTGATACATTGTTTTGTCTCATATACTCTATACTCCGTCCAGTCTCTTTTCCGCCTGGTAAAAATTTAATTGCATTAAAATGTTAATCATTTATGAAATATTTTGGTAGATTATGTTAAAAATTAATAATCGAAAGTCTAAGGTCATTGTACCTGCTAGAATGTTTTTCTGTTACGTATTAATGTATTGTAATGACTGTCGTGCATCACAGTTTTTGTTCCACCCAAATGGGGTTTCATTTATCGTAATTTTAATTTCCATAATTTTGTGTTACGTGTATTATATTTCATTTCATTACGAGTTAAAAACAATTATTTTGAAATTAGAGCGAAGTTTTGCTTGTTAACATTATTATTCACTTGCCAATCTCTAAACGATGTTAAATCAACAAACTTGAAAGAGAACTTGGTAATCTATAAAAATCTCAAATTTCATGCCCTTTTAAAGCTCCAAATAGTGGTAATAAATTAGCTTTAAGATATATATTTCTCCAATACTGGATTATTCGCTGAATTGCTGGATTGAGTTGATAAATTACTTTAAAATCCATTTGTTAATTTTATGTGCTTGTCAATACTGCTGTAGTGCCTCAACATGTTTCTTTGCTACATACCAAAAACCTTGAAGCAAAGTCTTTCAACCCTTTCAGTTTCTACAAATGTTGTGGGTTTTTGAAACCCACTTTAATAGCTATTTAAAAAAAATAATAATTTGTTTAACATTAGAGTTGACGTTTTTCAAATATTATGGAATACATTTATTAAGAATAAAAAAAAATATGTGCATTTTTTGACAGCGTATTGCGCAGGGCCTGGAAGAAAGGTCTTGGATAAGCATTCATGTTTCCCGCGTCCATGCATCCTAGCGTTAAAATATTTCGTCTTTTCTAATTCCGTTATTTTCTTTTCCTCATTTTTCATTGATATGTAAAGAGCTTCATCAAAGTCCTTTTTTACATACCAAAAAACTTGAAGCACATTCTTTCAGTTTCTATAAATATTGTGGTTTTCCGGTACTGACATTAACATATTTCTTCTTTTTCTAATTCAGTTATTTTCTTTCCCTCATTTCTTAAGTGATTTGTTTGTTTAAAAAATAAATATATATTATACCCGACCTCGATCTTTGCGGACTCGTTGGCGATAGCGTCTTTCCACAGCGTCGCTCGCCGTCCCTCTGCTGTTTGGCGTGCGCTGTCGGCGGCGCGACCGCGTCGAGAATGCTGATGAGGCGCGCCGGCTGTGTTTGACATGGAGCGTTTGATGGCAAAGCCTCTTCCCCGACTTTCTTGTCGCGGCGACCGCCATGCGAGCGCAATTAACTTTGAGCTCAACTTGCGCTGCCGGAGAAATAAAATGTACCCGCAAAAGGAATCGTAGTCTGCCGGTTCTGCGAATCTAAAAATAAAAAAAAAAATAAAATAAAAAGATTTCTTTGATGTAGCAGTAAACACCAAAACTGAATATGTTGGAATAATCTATACTCTCCTTGTAAGCAAAAAGCGCCCTATAACACACTTCTGATGAGCATCCAACTGTAGGAACTACATAATGGAAAATCCGTATTTTTTAAAAATATTTTTTACAATTCCAGAAGTGAGAACAACAGTTCTATAAAACTTCTGTAGAGAGGATGGATCAGAAGTATGTGAATTAAAGTAATGGAAATAAACTATGAACAATAGAAAGATACTCTTGTAGTCAAAGTATTGGGTTAATATTGATGGATCAAGCGTAAAACAAAGAAAAAGCCAAATTGAATCTAAGCGTAAATGGTGTAAAATACTTGTAGTTGCAAACATGTAGTTGCAATGGGGTAAAATCTTTGTAAGTACGAATCTGTTTGCTAATATCTGACGGAAAAAAGGAAAAGGGCATAAATGGAATTGAGAAGAGGAAGTAGAGGCACCATTTTCTTAAAAGAATACTACCTAGAAAGAATGGAAATCGCGACTTCGAAACGGAAAATATCCGATCGGTCTTTCTTCTCTTTCATCGCGGATATATTTTCTGTCTGTTCAAATTAGGGAGAAAAAAATGAAAAATGACGATTTCGCCTCGCTGATAAATGCACGAGAAACCGAACCGTTGACCCATCGCTTCTAAGCGAAAGGGATTTTGGGGGAGTTCTCTCTCTCTCTCTCTCCCGCCCTCTCCCTCTCTCTCTCTCTCTCGTGCTCTTCATTCAATTCTGCCGAAGATGGATATAGAAGACCTCCGCGTATACGGCTGGATTCTGGGCGAACTTTCTTGCCGAAGTTTCGGAATCGGAATAAAAAATCGAGACCATATCTCCACGTCTGCGGGAAGAAACTAACCGGGGAGTTCGCGCGGTTGCCGGTGGTGCGCTGCGAGCGCCGTCGCACCCAGGCCCCCTACCCCCTTGCCGTCCGTCCCTGTACCCGTCGCGCTCCGCTTTATATGGAGTGGTTATTTATGAAAAGTTTTATTGGAAAGTGGAAGCATCCATTTCTCTAGCTGCCGGAAAACGAAAAAAAGAGAGAGAGAAAAGTCGTGGCGCTAGTTTGTGTCATTTCACTCTTTTTAGTGACAAACAATGGGAGGGGATGTCAAAAGTTGCGATGTGTTGCTGAAAGAAATTTTGCTAAGAGTTTTTGGAGTACCTTTGAGTGTTCTATGAACATTGATATATTAGAATTCTTTTCTTAAATGTTCCGTACAAATTGTTATTTCATTGTGTTGGTTGAATATTCTGTTATAGATAATGGTTTCAGTACTGTCTTGCATTTATATGTTGCCTCTTAACTTACATGCACAATAAAATAAATTATTTAAACGTTCAAGTTAAAGGTATTCTCTTAAAAAAGTTTGTGAAATCATTAGTATTTATAACAAAGTTCTATAATATTTACAATTGGGATTACAAAATTGAAAACGTTTTTCCATGTTTTCATTTTTTACTTTTAAACTCGTGGCGTTTCGCTCATTACTCTAACATTTGCGTTAATATTTACTTGTTACTCTTACATTTAAACATCTGGTATATTTCGTTTCTGTCCCATTTGATTGTACGTTGTTCCATTTACGAGTTTCAACTCTACAACTGGTGGAATCGGGATGGGGTGGTTCCTGGGATCGTAGGTGAAAACTAAAGTCACAAGAGTTGGGAAGATGAGCCCTTCGTTGTGCAAGGAGCGAAGTCTCGTGGTTGCCGAGATAACAGTGAGTGCGGGTGGCATGGGAGCAGTACACGATGCGGTGCAGAGCAATTGAAAGAGACTCCAAGCTGCGACGTAACCAGCTCGGAGGCAGGCAGGGTTGTCACCAGGCCCCAGAAGGCCCACGTTAGCCCACGAAGGCCCATGTTAGATCTATGATTTCGCATCTCTTTATTAAATAAATGTTTTTTGCTCTAATGAACTTTATATAGTCACGAGTCTTGAGAAGTAGATGAAATAAGACGCCGTCACGATTGTCAAAATGTAAGTCAGAATTATTTCTATAGTAAGAACTTCGAGAAAGTTTGGAAATTAGAATATGGTAAATGAACTAGGGTAATCTGATAGCTGAGTGAGGGCAAACGGTCTCCGCTAGAGTCGAGGATTAGGATTTCACTAAAAAATGGATGTTTCCACCCGGTGGATGTAAAATGATAGGCTTCCCAAAATCACAAGTAATGCCCTTATCATTCACAACTTTATAACAGGCCCAAAAGAGCCAAGTATCCATTGCGTGTTCTTGGTTACCGATGTCCCTGTCGGGTTATGGAACAAGACTGGAAAAATCGGGCGTGGCTGAAACTCGTTTTCCACCCCTGACACCCGGGAAGAGGTGCTGCGCCAGAGGGGCGGCGGAGCTGGCTCTGCAGCGTTCGTCGTCCCCAAATGCACGCCGGGGCATTTCCTTCTTAATCCGCGTGTCCTGTAATTCGCGGGAGCGCCCTCTTTGGCCGGGGTTCCGTGTTCTCTCCCCGGAGCCGCCGCCGCCGCCGCCTCCCGGGCTACGAGCGGGGCTCCGTTCCTCGACTCGACGGAGGCGAAGTAGCGCAAGCGGCGGGAGCCGAGGGGGGTGGGCGGGGCGCGGTGGGAGCAGATCGAACGCGCGGGCCCGAGAGAGCCGCTCGGGATGAGCTTAATCCCCGAACCCGCCTTTTCCCCTCTCCCGGTCCCCGCCGCCGCCGCCTCCGCTACACGCTGGCCTCCTCCGCACCTTACACACTTTAACAACATGCATATTTATGGGGGGCGTAGTAATTGAAATTTTAAAAGTCATTCGGTATTAAAATCGGGGCGCGGAAGGGACCCCGGCCGGGCCCGGGAGCGGAAGGCCTGGCGGAGGGAGAGCGAGAGAGATATAACGAGAGAGAGAGAGGGGTGGAACAGAGGAAGAGAGAGAGAGAAAGCGAGGAGAAGCAGCAGTGGGGAGGGAAAAGCGGAGGGCGTCGCGTATTAGTTTTGGGAAGGGATTGTGGAGAAGCCAATATTTTGACACAACATCGGCTGTCGTAATTCGTTTTGTTCGCCCACCATCGCGTTCATCTTCCTCTTCACCCCTTTCCCCCTCCTCCCCCTCCACCGCTCTCATCCTCCTCCTCTATCGAAGCATTCCACCCCCTCACTTTGCACATCGCTCAGCCCGGCCGCCCCCCCCTGCCCCCTCGCGCGCCCGCCTGCCGTCCCTCTCTTGACGGCCTCGCGGCCTGCGCCGCCGGTTTTTAGGAGCTGCGCCGCAGAATGCATTTTAAAATCTGCCCCGGCGGCGCGCCGACGCCCCGTTGAAAGCGGAAAGAACATCGGCCCGAGTTCATGAATAGATATTTACATAGCGGCCCGTTTAGGCCAGACAAAGGGGCGTTCGAGGCGGTGGCGATGGCGGCGGCGGCGGCGGCGGCGGCGGAGGCAACTTCAGGATTTGTTCGTATCGTGTTCGCGCAGAAAGTGACGCCACGCGTCCGTGATGGCGGTTCGTCCTCAGGCGTCATGTGATTTGGTCCTCTTGTCTCGTTTTGTACGAGAGACATCGCAATGGTCAAGAATTGCAGCAAAATTTTGTTGGGCAGTGTCGATATCATAGGACAAATCATGGACTTGAAAACCACAGTCGCCCTTATAACAAGCTCATTTGCACATTCGGTTAAAAATGTATCTATCAGTATTTAACAAAACGGCAATATTTCTTGAGTACTATCAATAAAGTATTTGATTAATTATAATATATCAAATACCTGTTTGATTATTATGCAGCAAAGATAATTTTAGCATCTTCTCAAACTTAAAATAGTTTGTCACAAAGAGTTTGTCACCAAAATGCCATTTTCTTTTAGCGCATTCCGTATTAATACTATTTAAAAAAAACTAAATAATGCACATTTTGAAAAGTGCACAGTGTTTGTTAGGTGAAATATCACCTGTTAATAACGTGCATGAAATATTCCGTGCTATAAAAATTGCGTAAATAATTAAAAGCTGTTTACTTGGTACTTTAAATTGCACATTACAGCGCAGGAAACAATAAATGCACTCACTAAAATATTAAACTGATTTATTTTTCATGAAAACTCTAAAATCAATTCACATTTAGAACACAAAGGTTCGTAACCAACCATCGCAATTGTACGTATCGAAACGAATACTCTCCAAAACCTAACCAGACCAAAGCATTACAAGCTCACTCTGAGGAGGCGCGATGTGACACTGGAGATTATGACGAGCCACTGGGACCGCTCTGCACGGTGGCAGGAGCTGCATACTAGCTGCAGCAATCGGAAAGTACGTGGCGCATGCCCCATATTCCGACGTCGGCTGCCGCTTTAGACATTTTACGATCTCTTCCATCGACGATTACAGCGCTGCTGGGTGAAAAATAAAACCCGCCCTGCTCCGGCCCGCGTGCGTCCCCGCTGCCGCCGCCGCCGCCCGCTCTGGGGCCGGTATAATTGTGCGGCCCGCAGCAGTTTTATATTTATGTGACCGCCGTCCCGAACGGCGGGGCGCTTTTTATTTACTTGATATTATATTTACAGCGGGGCAGATTAATTTAGTGGCGGATACACGGGGCCGGGGCAACGAGAGAGACGTGGGACCAGGTCGGGAGGAGCAAAGAGACGGAGGATGAGGTGGAGGGAGGTAATTTATAGGGCGCTCCAAAAGGGCAGGAAGGAAGGGAGCGGGACGAAGTACGCTGTGCTGGATAGGGAGGATGAAAAGGAGGCGGATTCATAGAGCCTTGCAGATGAGAGCGAGGAAATACCATGACAGGAATGGAAGAACAGTTTTTGCGTGGTGAATTGCTGCAGTGAAGCACGTAACCAGGCTCGCATTTTTCTACATTACTTTTCCTGATTATTGTCTTCAGACATATTGGTCTCGTACAAAAATCGTTTTCTTTATCTTAATATATTCCGTAATCCGAAGAAAATTCGTTCCTACATGGATATCTTTGTTCATAAAGTAGTAGAAGTGCTTCATATTTGGCTAATCGGTCTGCAATTTTTAAGACACCTGAATCTTGTTACATTGTATCATTTCATCTTCCTCATTGAAGTTCTCTTTCTAAACTTTTTTTAAATGTAATGCCTTTACTTATAGAAGTATTTCACCAAATCTCGGTCTCATTAAAACATTCAAAAATCAAATAATTCATATTCAGTATCTCTTGTCAAGAAGAATTAAGTTTAAATTGCCAGTGCTTAACCTCGTTTTTTCTTTCCTCGGTGGCGGGGCTGTCAGGCAAACCGACTATTAAATGTATCCAAGTTAGATTATGCGATGCACTGCTATTGATTTTGACGAGAATAGTGGACCGTTCTTCCACGAGCCGTTATTGATTCTATTGTACAGGCTTTGTTCTCAAAATGTCGAGGCTTATAAACGTGATAGAGCGCAGTTTGAAAGACAGTTATTCAATTTGTCATAGAACCGACCAGCGTTTCGTTGTGACTCGCGCACTTAGCGTGCTTACACAGTACTATGTGCATGAGTGTGGCATTGTAGTTTGCTGGAAGTGTTTGGTTCTTAAACTCTTTTCTACGAATAAAATTGCAGCTCATATCTTCTTCTTGACGGAGAATAATGAAGTTTATTTGAAAGAAATAAAAGAAGTTAGACTGGGATTAACTTTAAATGAGGAACATAACTATGCTTTTCCATGTAGAAAAATAATAGTTTTCGTTTACAGTTATACAAATTTCTCTCGAGAAATTTAATTAGTGTAATATAAATAGAAACTACATTTAAATTCATGTTTTAAAATAGAAATGCGCTTTATTTTTTTTTTGTATGTGTTAATAGTGTAATTTTAGTGCGATAGTAGTTCTTCGATAAAAATTTAGAATTTCATACAAGCTTTCTACGTAAGTTAATGTAATTACGCTATATTAAGACCATGACAATCTTTTAAAAAGAAATTACATGGAAAATGAATTTGGTTTTTGTGCAGTCGCCTACAAGTGAAATAAAAGAATCGTCGATAAGTAGGTTGTGACTTGCTGTCTAATAACATCTGTGTAGTGTTGTATTTAATCTGTGGATTAAAGCAACCGCCCGCGGATGCTATTGTTTGGGCATTGTTAGCTCGCACCGCGCGAGGGATTTGCGGAATCGGCGAGGTCCCTGGCGAAGGCGCGGAGCTCCCTCGCGGGCGCGCCTGGCCACGACTCGCGGGAGCAGGAAAGGCGCCGTGCCCTCGTTATGTGCCGTATTGAAAACGCGCGCGGTAGCGGCTTTCCTCTAATTGCCTTCGTTTCGCGGAACTATTTTGAATAGTCGCTTACGTCAATGCCACGACCCCGCACCGTCCGCCGTTTCCGCCGCTTGTCGTCACCGACACCGACACCGACGCCCACGCCGTGAACGGACGCGTCCTAAATCTGTAGCTTTCGCCGCCTCCCGCGCCATTAAAATCATCAAACACGTGAACTTGCGGCAAATGAGAGCGAGGCGATGACGCGAGTGGTGCTGTTTGGGTGGGGGGGATGGGCGGGGCTGGGCTGGGAGAGGGCGGGAAGGGGGTGGTGGTAAAGGCGGAGGCTGGACGGAGCGAGGCAGGAGGAGGAACGGCGCTGGGAGCGAGAGCGGTCCGAGAGGGGCCGATCCTGGAGGACGGGCGGCTGAGAGAGGAAGGCGTGAGCGGGGGATAGGGATGATGCCGGGCCGGGGAGTCGTGGCAGAAGGGCCGCGGCGGCCGGCGCAGCAGCTGTGCGGGCGTCGCAAAAGGGAGACCTTCCTCCCCCTTCCCCTTGATTTTTAATCAGGGGTCCAATTAGTTGCACAAATACGCGCCGCGACTCGCGTTTGTCGCCGGGGAGTTCGTGAAAGGATTTTTCCTCCTTTTCTCGGGACGAGGTCCTCTCGCTCGTTGCCGCTCCCGCCAACCCGCCCGACCGCCAGCCCCACCGCCCCGCGACGCGCACTGGTACGGCATGGAGCGAAAGGTGCTCATGGCAAATCAAAACCAATCGGTTAAATATGTTATCTGAAAACGCGTAAAACTGAGAGATGAATAATATCATATTTCCTGTTTTACCAAAAAAACACAACGTTGTTCAATACAAGAGAGAAGTCCAATTTTCAATTTCGTTATTTTTCTGTTTATCGGATAATAAATAATAAAAATAATATGAATGTGCATAAATGGTAATTTTTTTAATTTCATGTACGGAAATATGAAATGAGGAAAGAAAAATATGGAAACAGTGAAAATGTGTGATGCGAATTAATTTCGTTAGAGGAAATAGCTTGCTTGATGATATTCCACCATCACTTAAAAACGAATGTTCAGTAAACAAAGACTTGAAATGAATCAATGAGAAACCAAGCTACAATACCTTTTTCTTTATATTCCTAACTTTAAAAAATTGTTGAAATACGTTTTTTGAAAAAAAAAAAAAACACGTAAGCGCGCCGTGTGTCCCCTCCAGTGCGTCATGACCGTTGGTATCCTCTTCTCTGCTTTTCGAACTCCTCCTCTTCGCCGTTTCCCCGTTTCCCACCAGCCAAGCACCGCGTGAGGGGAGAGGGCATGGCGCACTTTTTCTCCCGGGTCTCCTAATTCTTCCGTCTCTTTTCCGCGGTATTTTTTTCTCTTCATTTTTAATTTCGCCCGCGTTTGGGTTTTCGGTATTAAAATCGCCGCCCTCGCATCATTTTCCCCGCGCGGGCGGAGGCGCCTGGCCACGCCCCCCCCCCCCCCGTCACGCCGGCGGAAAGGGCTCCTCGGCGGAGTCATTCACGGCGTTTCTTCTCGTTTGCTGCGTTGCCACGGAGCGTCTTTACGCTGTGGAATCCACGTCTTTCGAGCGCTGGGGAAACCGTGCTTCTCTGCCTTCATGGCCAGCCAAAGCTCGAGCCGAACATTTTTTTTTTCTCTTTCTCCAGTGCTCTGATATTTCGGAGCATTTCCATCCATACCTTTGCTCTTAGTCCAACTTTGGGATCATTGAGCTGCTCTTTTTCGCGTTATAATTTTCCCTCAGCTGTTGAGTTCTTTTCTTCTGTTTGTTCCGTCTTGTGAGATTGTATAAAGTGCATTCATCCACTCTGTTTATTCTCGCCTTCAAAGTATTGTATTTCGTTAAGAACGTTCCCTAAACTATTAAAATGTTTTATGTAAAAATGAGTAAATATGTAAAAATGTAATGTAAATGTGGTTATTTCATATATTCCTTTGCCAGTATGATGTTCATCACCTCTTCCAATAATATTTCGCCATCAACACCACCAGATTCAAATTATTATTCTGCATTCATAGAAATCAAAATTTCAACCAGCGTATTCCTACTTCAATGGCGGCGCATTCGTCATGCCAGGGGCTTTCTTTTTCCATTCAGTGCATGGCGTTACTCATGCCACAGTTCCTTGCGCCTCTACAAACTCAGCCTCCCGCTTGCTTTCCTTCTGCTGCTGCTGCCGCCACTGCCGCCGTCGGTGCTACGTGTTTTCAGCTTCTCTACGGATCGCTCTTTGGCTCTCGGCGTCTTCTACTCTCTCGCTGCTCCCACCGTTGCAGTTTACTCGGATCCGCCCGAGCCGCGACTTCAAAGAAACGGCGCCTCCTGCTTCGCCGTATATTTATTTGTATAAGAAGTGGCGTCCTTTGTGCCGAGGCGTTTTGGCACCCGCTCTACCTCTCCTCGTCCGGACCTGCCCAGCGCCGCTCCTTTTCGCCCCGCCGCCTCTCGCCCCTGCTCTTCTTTACCCCGCCCCTCAGCTCCCGCCCACAACTACCCAGCCTTTCCCTCTCGCCACGCACAGCTGGCTGAGTGTAGCTCAGAGACAGCATTGCGATTCCGACCAGGATGCTCTAGGTTCGAGTCCCGGTGGCGGATTTGCGAGTCGAATGTGGAGAGGAATTCTAGAGGCTGGCTGCTTTAATCGGTGGATTTTAGTAGTTTCTTCCATCAATGCCAGGCGAATGTCAGAGCAAAACACAGGCCACCGATCTTTCCTTCCACGTCCAGTGTCTCGTCCACTCCACCTCTCTCGTCTCATGTGATGTTCTGGCTATTCGATAAACAGTACCCACGCCACAGTCCATGAGTTCTTCCTTTCCTCCGTCCGCCTCTTCCCCTATTTGTACATACTCTTCGAACACGCTGACCTCGCTTTCCCTCGTCCTCTTAGTCGCATTTCTTTTTTAATCTCCTTCCTTCTCCTCGCCCACTCACACAATTGTCTCCTCCTACGTCCTTTACCCTCACCTCTCCCACCTCTCTTCCATTGCCGGTGGAAGAGCTGCCGAAGCGAGCACTCCGCGGGCGGCGCGCTGTGCTCGGGGACTCCCCGGGCGCAGGAGTGTGCTCTGTCGGCGAGAGCGCGAACCAGCGCCGCTCCCCTCCGACGGCTCTTGTAACCCGATCAAGCCTCTCTCGAACTGGGCGGATTGCTGCGGCTGGATTTTCTTTGGAGTGGCGGCTTTTGTGGTGGTAAACGTTTTTAGGGACGACTGACGAACGAGTTGGATTGAAGATTTTGCTGTGTTGAATTGGTGGTTTGAGACGCCTGAAAGATTTTTTTTACGATACTTTTGGCGAAAGATGCGGTTGGATGGTAGCAACAGCAGTTGCTCAAATGCAAGTAGCAGAAGCTACGTGTATAACTTTTGTTGATTCATCAATTGAATTTCATGTATGTAATGAATGAATGTAATGAATAAATTTCATGTATGTATTGAATTTCATACCAATGGTATGGATGTTAACTTTACGTATGTGTACTCACTTGATTGTTCATAGAATGTATATTTTAAATTTACTGAAATGTTTGTCTTTTAATGAGATTAAATATATGCCTTCGAAAATTATATTACAAACTTTTCTGTTTGAATTACTATTATTATTGCTACTTAAATTATTACTATTATTATTTTCATTATTACTAGGCTTAGTAAGGATTGCAGCAACTTGCTGATTGACACTGCACAAGGCAGTTGGTAAACCTCGAAGACTTAAGACTCCCGTATTCTAGGAAAACCCAAAAGTAATTTGTTATGTTCAGTTAAATTTTGTAATAATTGTGCCACCTCGTCAATCCGTCACATTACGACAGATTGGGAGCCGCGTTAGTAGAAATTTTGGTAGTATGTTGCCTCGGCAACTTAAGTAAGTTGCCGCTGTGCCGCGCGGTCGCTCGCCGCTCGCCGAGGCGCAGTCCGTCGCTCAGGGCGCTGACCGCAGCTCCTCCGTCTGTTGCAGATGGTGACGCGGACGAAGAAGATTTTCGTGGGCGGGCTGTCGGCGCCTACGACCCTGGAGGACGTCAAGAACTACTTCGAGCAGTTTGGACCGGTGAGTAGATGGCCGGCCGCGGCTTGCGGCTTCCGCTCGGCGATTCTCTCTCCCTCTCTTCTTCTTTTCGTATCCTCCTCCTTCCTCGCTCTCTGTCTGTCCTTGGCACGACTTCGTCTTCATCGCTGACGACCTCCTCGGGCTTGTTCGCTTGGCGGAAACTTGTTCGTTGGCGGAGAAGCGGTTTGTCTGCGATGCTGGTGATAAAAATGACGGAATTTTTAAGATATGAAAAAACAATTACCGTTTCAAAATTGAGTAAAAAATATATATGAGGTACGGTATCGTTTTTTATTTAAAAATTGAAGAGTGGAAAAAATCAGTACTATGTCCGTAATTTTATTCTATTATTATCGATGCCCCTATATTCAGTTAGAAAATCAAGTAATGAACTAAAGCAGTCAAATAAGATATAATGCTAACCCAATTTTAAAACGTAATGTTATAATTCTACGGCTTGCTTTAGAATTTTATTTTTTCTCGCTTTTTTCATTTTATGGATTAGGTGTGTATAATTTTTATTTAATTTAAGACATGTAGATAAATTAGATAATACAGTTCTTCAACAAATGATCATTTTAGACTGCGATAAAGTACCTGCATTGAGATTGTGCATCTGACACGGAGAAACCATTAAAAATATCCTAGATATTATGCGATTTGTTTCGTTTACATCAGTTTCGGCCTCGTTTTCCACTGAGTATCGCGCAAACAATTTACACTGCTCTACATCCGCCCGTTACGAAAGCCAGTCGTATTGATTCCGCTTCATCGCAAATAAGTCTGGCGCTGCGGCGATTCGGCCAGGTTAGCAGTTTCCCCGGCAATTACCGGGCCGCGAGATTGCAAAGCTTATCTCGACGTACGAGTCCATTAGGGGTCCCGCGCCGCGCCGCCCGCTCCGCTCCGCATCGGCTCCGCCGGCGCTCCCAGCTCCCCGGGGCCGCCCGGCTCGCCACGCCCACCTGCTCCGGCACAGTGGGGCCGCCCCGGGCTTTGCCCAGCCCCGACATCCACCCAGCTGTCTGAAGCGTTGGCCTAGCGGGATGGCGTGTGATGAGTAACCTATAAAAAATGAGAGTTTTCTAATTATCAGGCATGTAAAACTGAAATGAAATTGAAAATTGCGTTTACTTAAAACTAGTTTTGCAACATTGAATTGCATACTGTTGTTAGAAAAGAGTAACTTTTGATAAGTAGTGAAACACAATTACTATTATAGTGCGATAAAAGAGAAATATGACATGAGATCCACCTAGCTATCGGAAGCATTGGCCTTCCAGGGTGCCTCAAGAGATGGGTAATCTACAAAAAATGAGTGCTCCCTGAAGGCATGTAAAACAAAATTGAAAATTTCATTTTTGTAAAATTTGCAACATTAATTTACATTCTATAGTTAGAAAAGAGTAGCTCTTGATAAGTAGAAATAAACAATTATTGCAATAGTGTGATAAAAAAGAAATATGATGTTTACTTGTGTCAATACTTTCGCCAGTTGCAGTACAATTTGCCATTTCCAACTATTCTCCTAACTAAACTCGGCCGTTTAACAATAGTGATGGCGTTGTCTTTTGTAGCGGGGTGATGAACTGCGTGGAGGGGCGATTTTGTCGTGGCACTCGTGCCACGGACTTCCGCTCGTGACATCGACCTTGACAACACTGTTTTAGGGATACGGAATATAGAAAGAAAATATGAATAAATATCACTGGGTCAAAATGTCACTTTCAGTGTTTGATAATTATTTTCAAATCGACGTGACTAATACCCTCGACTATTTTTACGTCTGAATATTATACATTGATAGGACTAGTTTATTGCAGGCTTGAAGTGAAATGTCTCTTTTACATCTTTAATCTTATAAATTAGTCCACTTCAAAAAGTTATTTCATCCAACCATCTTAAAAATAGATGATCTAGGGAACGCTTTCGGCCCCACTGTGCCCCGCGTGCCTCATTCGCTCCCCTCTTGCGTCCTCCCGGGCGGCTCCTCGCCGGTCTGGTGCGCGCGTGTGCACTGCCGTAATCTCGCGGAGCACCGGGCGCCACCCGGGTTCGAAGCCCGGTCGCTCGCGCGGCGGCGGCGGCGACGCAGAGCAAACATTTGCGTCGCCGGCACCCAATTACGCGCAAGCGCTCCTGCGACGCGGCCGCCGCCGCCGCCGCCGCCGCCGCCCACCGTCTCCGCCACCGACGATGCCATCGCTGCAGACACAGCTGGTGCTGACTTCGTCGTCCCACACTACTTCCGCCGCTGCCGTCCGCGCTGCTGTCACCACTGCTTCCTCTCACTACACTGTCACCCGCAGCTATGGCTAAAGACAATCGCTTTAGCCGACGACACTGGTACTGCCTTTGTTACTGGTCGCCGTCATCATCGCCTCTTAACTCTGCCTTCGTTTTTTCTTCGCCTCTGCTGTTGCGTCAACTTCTGCCACCGTCTCTTCCTCGACTCCGCCATCGCCTTAAACCTATTTTCGCCTTTGCTTCCGCCTCAATCTGAGCGTCTTTCACCTTTGCTTCCTCTCCGCCTTCACCTCCTTTTCCCCTCGATTTCATTTCCGCTTCGACTTCTCTTTTCTCCACCTTCATCACATCATCTGCCTTTCTGTCTACGCCTCCTCCATTGCGACATCCGCCTCCCCGCCCTCTTCACCTCCACCTTGCCGGTCGGTTTCTTTCGGCCTTTGCTTCGGTAGCTGCGTCCGCCTCCGTCTCTTTCTCCTCCTTCGCATTAACCTCAGTTTCCACCTCCGACTTCGCTACTACGTTCATCACCATTCCCGCTTTCGCAGACGTATCTCTCACCGAACACATCCGCGACCGAACCTTTGTCAGCGACGTCGCAATCACAGTCAACTCGCGCACCAATTCCGTCTCCTGTACTACCATCTTCATGCCACCATCGCTTCATACGGCGCAGCCACCTCCCCCATTCGAAACAGTCGCGTCCCGTATCTCGTCACAACCTCCGCCATCTTCATGTCACCATCGCTTCATACGGCGCAGCCACCTCCCCAATACGAAACAGTTGCCTCCCCTATCTCGTCACAACCTCCGCCATCTCCGCTGCCATCGCCGGCGGCCACGGCGCGCGTTCAGTCCGGGAATTGAATGGCGGCGAGCGCGCGGCCAACAGCTGAACGGCACTCCGGCGGCGCCAACGCACCTGTTTCTCCCAGGTTAGCCCTTCATTGTGCGGAAATGGCTGGCGAGACGCGCGGATAATTAGAATATATGTTTTCTCGATATTTCAATGTTCGCTCGGCGGTGTTGGGCTATGCGCATAACAAAGCGCAGGTTATGTTACAATCGTAAAGGATAATCGTAAAATGTACTTGCAGTCGTAAAGCGCAGTCTCATAGCAATCCCAGAACGCTGACACTGAACCATAAATCATTAATTAATTGCATAAAATAGTTGTATGTTAGTACCGGGTATGGAAATGAACAATTAATAATATGGAATTGACATACTTCTTTTTGGGCGATTTATTTATAGCAAAATTGTTGTGGTACTACTTAACTGCTTTCATATAACAACGTGTAATTATAAAGCGTGTTTAGTTTAATGTTGATATCCGAAAATCCAAGAGAATGTAATAACAAGTGTACATTAATTGAACAGGAATTTCATTATTTTAACAGTATTGTAAGTACGTAATCGTATACTATTTTCAGTAGTACATGACTTAATATTTACTCTATAAATAACTTCGTAGAAGGATCTCTGCCTGTGGTTTCTGCGGACGCCCCTGAGAATTGTCAATGCATCACTGCATTGCAGCGCATAAAAGCGGACTGCTGTTCACTGTTCTACAGGCGTTAGATTTATCTCGATGCATGCATAATTTCTTTACCAAGATACAGTGACTTGTCAGATCTGTAAGACACGAAATTCATACTGAAATATATATTTGATATATTATAAGATATTCAGAAAGAACATAGGAGATATTAATATTATGAATAAATTATCTGTAAGTTCATAAAAAGGAGGATTATTCCATGAATACATTACCTCCTTTTATTACTTCCGAGAAAAAAGAACTATATAACACGATGCGCTGCATAATAAACTATATTTGCTTAATAAATTCCATTCGTTTATTGAGTAATTTTTAATTTTGTATTTATTTATATTTTAAAGATTTTCAGTATAAAAATACTTTTCGTTCGGCGCATGAAAAATCCAAAAGGAACAACGCGTAAATCACATCAGTGTCAGATTCAATGTCACAGTTTATATTTCTCGCAAGTTTACCTTTTAGTTTTCCTTTCGTTAAATTTTTAAATGTACTAGGTTCCGTATGCATTTTGTTGTACCGGGCTGCTTTGAAATACTTCCCACCCGTTAAAATATTCAAACTGTATTTTGAAAAAAGAAGACGGTGTAATAATGTTCTAATGGTAAGTTTGCTGCCACGTAGTATGTTTTACTTAGCTGTGCATGATACATTCATACAACATTATTTTCCAACGCCGTAAAAAAAGCTGCATTGCCGTACATTAATTTTAAAAACGGCACAACCTCTGCTGGTTGAAAATTTATATACCTTTGTTCTTGTAACAAAGCAATAATTCATGAGAAACCGGGAGGGAAGCGCAAGAAAATTAGAGCTGCGAGTGTAATGTCTCACTGTGCAGTACGTTGCAGGCACTCTCAGCCATGTGACGTCATATGCGTAGTTTCCGACGATACCGCGTACTACTTTAATTAAGCGATTTCACCTTCCTACAACCGACTCGAATGACATTTTCATTTCCTCAGACCCAAGTTCGTCTGTTATGCTGTGTTTTTAGATATTGTTTTGTAGCCTCGTCATTCATTCTTGCTTGCTTCCACCCTCCCTTTCGTTGTTCTGTTGCCCGCAGCCCCTCTGACGAATCGTGCGTGTTTCGCACCCCGCAGCGACCCCTCGCACGCACACACGCATGCACACACAGTCCCACATATACGCACACACACGCCCCACTCGCATGCAACGCGACGCGACAGCGTTTCAGGTCTCCGTTTCGAGCTTTCCAGATGCGTATCTTCTGTTTTCTTAACTTTACACAACCTAACGAGCTAAGTTCCCGCGTTGTTATTAAGCATTTTAGTGGTGCGATTGTAACGGCGTAATTTCCGTAACTCGTTCCAGGCGCGAGGGCGTGGCGCGAGGACCGCGGTGGGGGGAGGCGGAAAGAGGGGGGAAGGCGAGGGTTGATGGAAAGAGAAAACGCATTCACAGCGAAGCTTCGACATATTCTCGGAATGTAATGAAAGGAGCGTGATGGAAGAAGCATGGGAGGTTGCTCACGAATGTGTGCCAGAAGGAGGGTACGGGTGGATGATACAGATGCCGTAGCCGGGAATACGACTTCCTATGAGCGTGGTGTTCTGATACGAACTCTAGTTTTAATAATAACGATACAATTTGTATATATTTGCTTCATTTTACCCCGAGATAAATTTTAAATATGAAACCTTCTTTCTTCGTTACTTCGTAAAGTACATAAATTCTATTTCCGTTAATTTTGTTTTGAGGTGTTCGAATTATTTCAGTTTCTTTTTGAATAATCAATTCGACAGCTTTATACTTGACTTTGTTATATATTATTCTTTAAAGGCGTTATCAAATTATCCTAATTTTGGCATATTATTAAACTGTACTACGACACCAATAATTGATTTTCAATTGTAATTTTTTTACAATTGTTAAACAATATGATCGTATCAACGAATACGTTTTTACATCTTAACAGTAGTCAGTCATTTATTTTAATCGTAAATATTTCATTTACGATCCTACACCATCTTGTCATTTTAAAACTGCAAAAAAAAAAAAAAAAAAGATCTGCTCAATGGTCTTTTAATTTCTTTCCCGCGCGCTCGAATTTGCGCGATTTCTATTCTCGAGGTCTCATTTTCAATTTCCCTCGGGCGCATCTCGTCGCGTCGAGTCGCGTTCCTTCAGACGTTGCTTTCGCGCCGTCCGCTGCTGGATTTCCCACGGCCGCGCCCGCAGCGCTTCTCACGCCCCCGCCCCCGCCACCGCCACCGCGCCGCGCCGCGCCGCGCCCCGCCTCACGCACTTAACGCAGATGCGCCTATCACTTTACGCGCGCACGTCGCTCCGGGGGCGGCGCACAGTGGACAGATACGCATCTAGAAAGCTCGAAACGGAGACCTGAAACGTTGTCGCGTCGCGTTGCATGCGAGTGGGGCGGTGTGTGTGCGTATGTGTGTGACTGTGCATGCGTGTGTGCGTGCGAAGGGGTCGCTGCGGGGTGCGAAACTCGGGGCGGAAACGCGTGCATTGGGTTTCTCAAGTAAATCTTTCAAAATAATAATAATCCAAAACTTTGTTGCGTGCTACAGATTTTTAATAAAGATGCAAAGTATCTAAATTTTATAAACAATATTGCAAATTACAAATGGCGCCACTCTGATTTTAAATAACTGTTTTCATGCTGTTTTGGTGGAGATTAGAACAACACACAAGCCTGAGGGTAATAGAAAGATTTTAAAACAATATAGTAAAGGAATGTGTACCATTGGGTTGTAGAGGTTGCTAATTTCGAATTTTCTGTCAAAATAGTCAAACTCAAGGTGGCGAGTCCAAAATTGTGAATATATTTTCGAAATTGTAAATAAATTTTGTCAGAAATAAGTATACTATGAGAATTTTCGTGTAATTGACTGCAAATTTGATCTCAGATTTTAAATTTGAAAATGGTGGACTTGTTTTTAGGAATCCCATTCAATTTTACCAAAAATAGGGATTATAGGGTTTGTGAGGACGTTGATCGCGAATTTGATGTTAGCATTGTAAAAATTTGAATATTAGAATTTGAAAAGTCATTACGTTTCGTAAAAATTCCTATTGTGAGGGTTTTTGAGGCTTTATTTCTGAGAATTTTTATTTTCTTCCAATGCGTGCATTCGAGCCATTTCAACCCACTGTGCGGGATCGGCGGTGGCGCAGGCAGAGACCGCGCCTCCGCTTGCCTTAGCGTTGCTCACCCCGCCCCCGCCCCCGCGCGCTCTGTCCGGTGCCACCCTGGAGTAAAAGCTTTCTGATGGCGACCGGAGCCACCGCCGCCGCCGCCGGGCTTTTGCCTGCTTTCGCCGTCTCTGTAACTCTCACGCGTGCCTACGACTTGCTTTGCACCTTGCCATCAACGCCTTCTGCTCTTCGCACCCTTTTTTTCCAGTCAAGCCTTTGCATTCCACGTGACGTAGAATCTCGGTAATGATTTTCCCACGACAAACTATAAATTGAACTCCCGCTCTATTGAGGACAACGGGGATTGGATGCATGTTTCAATAATCACATACTATTTTAAGATGCGATCAAATTCAAACGAGGCTAAATCAATAAGCAGTAATCGTAACTGTGACCGTTAGTAACCGTCATCACAAAATTACTCATATTAAATATATATCAGATTGACTGCACGTTTTCAGGCAGAAAAGGTCATATTGATATAAGTTTCATTTTTGTTAATATTTTCTTGCTAGGCATCGAACGTGTTCAGGAGACAATAAAATAGGCAACTTAGAATAGAGACAAATATCATTCGGTAGTTGAATTCATATAAATAATGTAAAGAGCTACAGACTCTCTGAACGTAGTAGTAAGAAGACCGGTACTGGACGCTAGCCCCTATGTCAGTCTGATCTACTACTTCACAAATTCGCTTGTCAAAAACTGGATTCCACAAAAACTCCTTATGCAAACAGAAAATTTAGAAAAGACAACAATAATTGTTAATATTGAGATGTATCCCATAGCATACATAAATATACAATTAAAATTTTACTTGTAGGAACGTAACATAATTTTCCTTTAAAGAACTGAAGACTAATATTTACAAGTCATTACAAAACAATTTAGAAAACACTGTGACAATTGTTAATATTGAGATATATCTCTTAGGATACATCAACTCACAAAGAAAATTTTACTTACAAGAACTTAACATAAGTCTTAAAGCTACAAGTATTATTTACAAGTGTGTGCAAATGATAAAGTGATTCTGCGAGCCAAAGAGGCCACCCGAAGGGCGAGGCCGGAACCCCGGAAAGGGCTGAAGCGAGGAAACTTTTCCGCATCTTCGATTGGTCGCCGACACCGGCGGCGCCGGCGGCTTGACTCTCGTGTGGGAGAATCGCCGGCGGCCGAACATCTGCGACGCGCCGAGCGCCGCGGCGCGGAGTTAGAGCGCCGCCGCCGCCGGCCGGGCCGCGCGGCGCCGCGTGCGGGCAAGGGCGCCGCCCCCGGCCGAAGGGCGGAGGGCGGGAGACGGCGGGCGCCGCCGAGCGGAGGGTATTACCATGCATAATGAAGCTGATGACTTGGAGGGACGCTCGGGGAAAGCAAGGGTTCCGTTCGGAAAGGTTTGCTTCTCGGGATTTCTTTGTCCTTGCGGCCCTCTGCCGCCCCTGCCGGAGAAAGGCTGACGTCTGCTTGCTCCACGGGTACTGGTCGGGCTTTTAATATTTACGATGGACAGTAAAAATATTTGTGTTTTAGTTTGGAATATAAAGTTTCTCGGCTATTGTGAAAGGTCAAATTAGCTTTTCGACGTAGCAAATCTTTTTATATCTTCCGTCGTTACGTAGCTGTTAATTTAAATGCAAACTGCATTTTACTCTTATTTTTATACACTAGACCGCAAAGTGAGTGTGAACAATTATCTTTTTTCACGATAATTTGATTTTATAATCGCAAAGAGAAACATTAAACGTAAAATATTATTTGATATTAAATACTATTTTTGTAAACTTTTCAACCTACATGCAAAAGTCATATTATGTCCTTGCGTGAAGCGATTACTTAAAGAATTCTGGATGGGTTTGTAGGTAAATGCCTTACTAAAGTAACCCCACTTATATTATTTGTTGAGAAATATACGTCATTAAACATATTCAGTATCCCGCATTTATAATCTAAATCAAGAAATAATCATTGCAGTTGCAAACAGTAGATCTCGTTTACGGATCTCATGAGCGTGCGATTGTGTAATGGAATTGGAACGTCTTCTGATTGTAGTTGTATGGATTTCCTCCGCCTTTGAATTGCTGTGTGTTCAATTCTAGGTCATGTCGGTGGTTGCCTTTGCTGCAACTTGCAGTCTCATCGAATGCAAGCTGCACATCGGCTAAAGCTCAAGCTGAAAATGAGAAACTTAAACAATCTATTGCAGCGTATATTATTGATTTGAGGATAAGGAGGTTGAGTTGCAAATCGTAGCCCACCTTCTCGAAGCACAAGTTTGAATTTTTGACATTGAATTTCGATTTTATTGTTGTGATAATTGTGTCACTGAATTTTTCCGTTCGTGATCTCAGTTTGAAGACGTAGCTATGGATAGCTGGGCAGCAACGTGCACGGTAACGTCAACGTGGAAACGAATGGATAAGGAGTTTAGGTTTGCTAGTCGCAGCCCACCTCCTCCAAGCACAAATTTGAATTTTTACATTGAATTTCGACGTCATTATTGTGTTTTTTTCGGATTTTTTTTCATGGAATTTTTCCGTTCGTGATCCGTGTTCGAAGACGTAACTATGTATAGCTCGGCAGCATCGTGCGTGGACCTTGAGACGAACGGAGAAGTTCGGTCCGCAAGTCGCAGCGCGCACCTCCTCGAGGCGGCGGCGAGTGTTCGATCAACATTGCCCCACGGCCGCGGAGAGCGCCTCTGGAGGCTAATTGCGGCGCCATGGGATGCCTCCTCTCCGGGCGCCGCCCTTCTCGACCTTCACCTCCGCCCTCGCGAGCTGCTTTTGCCCCTTTGCGTCGCGCTCTTTGCTCTCCGTGCGTTTGCGCCACCTACTCGCCGCTCGTCAAGGGTTTGTGGATATTAAAATTATTTACGGTATTTGTACCGCAATAATTAAATCACTGTATTTACTCTATGAGTGGGAATCAATTTTGTTGTTTCAAAGATTGTTTTCCTGTGTAGTGTAATCAGTTACTCTGCATTTTATAAGTAATGTTTAGTGTTATACATTCTTTGAAATAGTACTACATGTCAATAAAGACACATAAAAATAAGAATATATTGGAGGTAAAATGCTTTCAAATAGCTTTAACTTTAAGGGTTTGAGTGTACTGCAAATTCTATTGACTGTTTTGCAGTTTTTTTCCAGTCGCTGTTAATAAAATATCAAATTCACATTTTCAATCGAATGCGAGCACAAAAATTAACGCACATGGCACTAGGTAAAGGTGATGAATTAATATCCGAGATTTTCCTCTACTGTTGTCCATTATTATATCCTTCATTATTCACGCAGATACGTGTTACAGCAACGGAATTTGTAATAACATTAACGTCATGTAATATTCTGAAAGCAGATGGGCATTTTTCAGCGTAATGGACATTAGTAATCCGGTTATTTTTTATTTTTGTATATTTTATTGGATTTCTCGTACATAATGAATTTATAATTTAGATTGCTTACATGAGTTTCTCTTGTTTAATTCTTTATTCGTTTTCATTGCGAATCCCGTTTCTCCTTCCTTCTTTCTATATGTCTTCCTAATATACATTCGCGTTTCTCGTAATCGCATCTCGTCGTTTCGCACTCCCCGCCTTCATCTTCATCGGCTCTTCGCGCCATTCCACCACTCACGCAACCTCCGGGACCTTTGTTCTTTCCCTCCTCTCTGCGCTGCTCACTCGAGCCGCAGTTCCGGCTGCACCACACCGCGCGGCGCCGCGCGGCGCAGCTCCCAGCTCCGAGTGGACGCCGCTGGCTCCGCCGCGCCGTCCCAGGCGCATTGCCGTTATTATTTTCGACATTCTTTGCGGCAGCTAATTACGCTCTCTGTTTAAATATTCATGAAGCGGACCAACACTCCCGCTTCACTCCCCCTGCCCCTCCCCCTTTGCGCGCGGCGTCTGAGCACCCTCGTCTTTGTATTTCCTCCGCGGCGCTGCGCTCTGGACGAAAGAGGATATTTTCGCAGGCTAAACATTTCCTCCGCTCCCCAACCCCCGTAGCTCCTACATCCGCCGTCCCCCACCGCCCCCCACCGTTCCCGCCGTCACCGCCGCCCCCGCCGCCCCCGCCGCCCCCGCCGCCCCCGCCGCCCCCGCCGCCCCCGCCGCCCCCGCCGCCCCCGCCGCCCCCGCCGCCCCCGCCGCCCCCGCCGCCCCCGCCACCCCCCACCGCCCCCGCCATCCCCGCCACGGAGACGGCCCGTCTTCGGGTCCCTGCGGCACACCACTTCCGTTTCTTTTCTTCCTACTCCCCCTCCTGGTACTCCTCCGTCGCCGCCGCAGTTGCCGATAGGTAATAGGATTCTTTTGCGACCACGTCGGCCGCCGCAGACTCCTTCGCCGACTGCGCCGCCGCCGTCACCGCGAGGGTGGAGAGAAAAAGGAGAAAAGGGATTTCCTCCATGAAGACACTCTATAAAACCATTAAACCCTGCGAGCGATCGTTTGGTCCCAGAGCGGCGGCCGCCGCCGCCCCACGACTGTCCTTGTTGCGCCGTTTTGAATTTGCTGAAAGGGAGCTTCCTCTCCTATTGCTTCCTATTGCTGACTCGCCTCGGGTAGCGACTTTTCCATTCCTGTTTTTTGTCGAGGCGCGGGACGAGATGATGCTGGGGATCATGAGGAGACGGAGGCTGTCCTGAGAATAACGGGATTTGCAATGAAATTATACGTGGAAGGAGAGAGACGATGTATAGAGGGGCTCTAGATATGGAAGACGAACGCTGAAAGCACAAAAAGCTACAGATAACGGGAGAAATGTGTGGGGTGAACGGAATATGTGCAGGGTAGCTAGTCCCTTGAGTGAGAGTCTGAAGGATAATAATGGACATATTTCTCGAGGTTTTCTATCCGAGAAATTGTGGGAACTCATTTGTATGTTCATAACGTTTAATGAAATTTTTTTCTTAAACTTAAAAAAATTACCAATTATCTAAAAGCATCTAACCATGTAAGAGTCACCCTGTCATTTTCTTTTATTACATTTAATAGTACTAAATGAATTTATTTATCCGTTCTTTCGAAAAAAAATAAAATTCTCTTGTGTTCAAACGGTCATTATTGCATTGATGGAAATCATTGTTTCATGTACAAAGAAAGCCAAAAGTGATGGCTATAGAGTGCAGTTGTTTTTAATGCGTTCCGTCCCATTTCTTGAAATCATGTGAGAAAACAATTGTGTACGTTATTCAGGGATATTATTCTTAATCACAGGGGCTTTCTTATATAAGTCGAAATTTAATTCAGTTACATATAAGGTCTATTTTCCATGTATAAGAAGGCATTCCATGAATATTTACACGAATGTTTGTAAATAGGAGAGTAATCATTATTAGCAAAATTTGTTCAAGAATAATATTTTTGTTCTTCTGTAGATTATAAGATAGTATCTTCTAAACGATACCACCCTTTGTAAAGGAAGAGCGTTTTTCTTTCTTAGAGCCTTTTCGCTACCTACTTGCCCGTGTGAAACTGTCTCTGTCATCACTTTCGTTCCTTTTACTGTGTTACTTCATTTGTGTGATTCTTTTCTATCTTCGCCTTCTTCTACCTCTTGAGTTTAGCTGAGGATCAGTATTTGAGCTGACTCTGCAACAAGTTTGTCCAAGAGATCCTAGATTTTGAGTCCCGGCTATGGCGGGTGTTCGACTCTAGGTACGTAGCTATGAACAATGCCCTAACAAATCGGGCCACGGACCGCGCGAAATCTTTCCTTTCTGATCGTTGCCCTATCAACTCCTCTTCCACGCACCTTTAAACGTACATGCTCTACTTTATCATGTACATCACAAAACCAGTCATTTGTTTTGGCTGGAGTGGTGACTCGCTGGGGGGAAACACCTGGAGGAGGAATTTCCGCGCAAGACGTGTAGCTCAGAGCCGTATCTCACCATTGCGGGGGAAACCCGCCATTTCTCGGGATAAAACATTCACTTCCCGAGAATAATGACCGTAGCAATTACTTTGAATACTGGGTCAGTGCCCCCATGTACCCGGAATCCTGGGTCAATCAGTCAATGAACCAATCCCTTTTTTGCCTCAAGTTTTATCCCCGCTGTTGGGCAGCACTCGCCGGAGGGCACGCCCTCTCTGCTTTCCCACATCTCCACCTCCCGAGTCCCTCTTCCTCGTTTGTGAGGGTTGTTCACACGCGCCCCGCGCCAACCTTCCCGTTCCTCCGTTTCCCCGTCCTCCTCCTCCGCCATCTCCTCTCCTCCTCCTCGGGCTGCAATGAATTTTGCGAAGCGCGGAAAAACGTGACGATGAGAGCGCGCGGAATCGATAGTCGAAGCGCGGCGCGGTCACCGCGCGCTGCGCTACAGCGTTTTTAATTAAACGGGCCGCCGCCGTCCCACGCGGCCGCGGCGCAGGGCGGCGGCCGTGGCGGTGATGGCGATGGCGGTGGTGACGGCTCACGGTGGTTGAGATTGAAAAAAGAAAGAAAAAAAAGAATTCAATAACTTTGAAGTAGTGTTATTTGAATATGGTTTTGAGGTCGGCTCAGTTTCGGGAATTGCTGAATTCGAGTGTTTCACTTAACTTTTAAAAGTTCAATTTGGGGGAGTGAAAAGTTTAAAATTGATAAAAAATAATGAATACTATTTTTTAAGTAACATTTCATTTAGGGATCCCGCAACCTGTAGCCATTTTTGTTGGTCAAAAATTGAATGTATTAATTGTTTGTTGTGCTTGAAATTTTAAACAATGAGGTCATGTCATCTTATTTGATTTTATTGACTCTAAAAATCTGTATATAAGCGTTAAAACAGCATAATATGAATTATAATAACTTGAATAATTCGTTGTTGAATTTTTGCTGTTTGTTCAATTTTTGTGATTAAGATCCATTTTTTTATATTATTTAATTTATTTGTGGTGTGTTGTGGTTTGTGGCAAAGTTCGACCAGTAGAGACGAGATGATCTCCCTTTCCGTCATTAGATACTTTCCTATCTATCCTTTGAAAGTTCAGGTAGTGGTAGGCGGGACAACAAAAAACACCGTTGCTTCTCAGGGTCTCTTCATTATTTTCACCATTCCAGTTATATGTCGGTAGAGCTTTTGCCATTTCCGCATCTGATGACACAATTGACTTGCAGTTACCTTTGCTCTACCATTCAACCTGTTTCCATTAGCCTAACGAGTATCAAAGTTTAAGGGACTACGGCTCTCAGGAGATAGTTCTACGGATGAAGTGGAGTCAAAACATTTCCGCGAAATTGCTAAAAATGTTCAACTCTCTCCCAGATTCCACCAAATTTGCATCTATGACTTCTGAATCGCTCTTCCTGGAACTTTGTATTCTCATTTGTCATTTACTCTCAAAGTATTTTGAACAATTATTGGGTTGCATGAACTTTGCTTTGTCAATACTTCTTTCTACACTCTTCAGCAACAATTGTCATCTTTCTTTACTGCCTTTGTAGGACGACCAGTAATTTCGACGTGCCTTGGCTCTTTGTCTTCTGAGCATCTCTGCATTCTCTCTCTTGCTTCCTCTGAAAATATCATTCTCCTCGTCTCTTTCCCCCTTTCAGTTTCAGTCGCCACCTCGAATCACTTTCCGTCGCCGCCCTGCGCGGCAACCGGCGTGGTCGCCGGCGCGCTCGCCTCGAATTCAGCGTGGCGCGGACGGCCCGCCGCGCCGTGCCGCGGGCGCCACTTTGGCCCGAGCCCGCAACACACGCGCGCCGCAGACTCCGCAAACTCCTGACGCGGGGCCGGCTCCCGCCCCCTCCCCTCTCCGTCATCCAGGTTGTCCCTGGCAGGCCCGACCGCCGACCGGACGCCGGCCCTCCTCCGCCGCCCCCGCCCCGCCCGCCGCGTCCACCGCGCCCACAGCGCGCGCTCTGGCGGTGTCATTAGTGGCGGTGCGCGCCGGGTGGGGGTCATTAAGCCGTTGGGCAGCGAGCAGGGGGGGCGGGGCAGGGAGGAGTAGGCGGAAGTGGAGCGGAGGGGGAGGGGCGAGCAGAAGTGGGGAGGGGGAGATGGGCGGACGTTGCCCGCGGCTGGGTCTTCACTTTCAGGGCGGCAGGAGGGATAGCAGAGGCGAGCGACGAAGTCGAGGCTGAGGCAAAACGAAATTCAGAGAACTTGTCAAGAGGAGGAAATTAAAACGATAAAAGATGAGGACGGAAGTGATGAGAAGGGAGAAAGGAATAAATAAGATATATACTACAAACATTGAAAAATAGTTTTTAGTTAGGTACTGATTGATTCTGGGTGAAGTATATTGCGTAGGCTGATTGAAACAGTAAGGAGATGAAAATGTGATTGAAAGTGGATTTTCGACCAGCTAAAAGGAAGAGAATATTTAATTGCAAAGGTATTACCCGATAAGGAAATACTGCAAGAATGCCAGTGCCCAAGCACCAATGCTGATAGGTTTTAATAAAGCTGTTGAGGCAAGTAAATGAAATAACGTACCGTTATCCAGGCTTCTTGAAGAGAGGTGTACTAGAGAGACGGCAGTGAACAATAATTATTACGGGTCCAGACCGCAAAGTAAAATGCAGATATGTGGAATAATATGCGTGGAGTCGTAAAGGAAGAAGGATCGTCGAGGGAGAGCGAACGTGGGACGGCTGGGTGAAGGGGAGGTGACTGCGGAGCGGGGGAAGGGAGGCATCATTTGCTTAGGGCAGCTCCACCCCCTTCGCCGCTGCCCTCGGCGCCGGGTCAGCTCGGGGCGGCTCGTTGCTTGCAGATGTCGCCGCCGCACCGCCACCGCTGCCGCCTCCGCCGCCGCCGCCGCAGCCGAAGTTGGGCTCGTGCGCATGCTGAAGTTGTTTGGGGCGCGTGGGTGCGGGGCGCGGAGCGAGCGGGGGGATGGGTGCGGTGGAGGCGGCCGTCCGTCGATGGCCGGTGCGCCGAACAGGTGGCGCGGAGGGCGCCGTCTTGCACGTCCAGATCCTTGAGCTTTCGGAACGAAACTGCCTTCAGGAACATCGAGTCGCGTAGATTGAATTTTACTTTCAGTTTCATTTCTTCCATCCTTCACCATCTTCGTGGTCGACAACTTGTTATTTGTCGTCATTATTTGCGATATCATAGTCATTGTTGTTTCCGGAATCAGCTCTCGTGTATGTTGTATCCCTAAAGGGCCTTCTGTATTTTCAGCTAGTTGCTGAAAACATCTTCGATTCGATTAGTACTTCATTTCCTTCTTGCGGATATCGAATAAGTTCGTGTTCGTATATAAGTTGTTTTGTAATCTTTAGAACTTTGAGTGTCGAGCATAACTCGATGTGTTCAATAACCAGATTTGGAGGTTCGTATTCGTGAATGTTTGTTCGTGAATTGTTACTAGAAAAATGGCAATGGTTGCTGACGTTACTGGGTTGTTTTTAATGATAGACGTACAATATTTTCTATGATTGAAGCAAAATACACTAAAACATTGAGTGTTTGCTTTTAATTGTATGTTAGAAGTATATGATCCATAAGCATTTCTTTAATGTTTTAAGTAAAAGTTTTTTTTTGAAACATGAAAGTTTTAAGAGGTCTAATGAAAAAATGAAAAATCTTGATTTTTATTTAAATTAGTGCTTCTGTATCTTAAAACACAAAGCCTTTTGCATTTTGCTTTGTAGCTGAATGAGAACTAAAGCATTTACTTTACATCTTACATTCCTTATATTAACGCTTGTGTGCGGCTGAATTTCGTACATCTTACAAGCAAAAACATTGCGAGCAACTAGCCGGAATTCATATCATCCCGCGGAGCGTTATTAAGAGAGAGCCGCTGCGGCGTGGGAGTAGTCTGAGGATTTCGTCAGGGAGCGCCGCGCCGCCGCTCGCCGCCCTTGCGCGGCGCTTGCATTAGCCTCCGGGGAGGAGTCCGCGGGAGCCGCGCCGTCAACCGCAGCCGGCGCCCGCTCCCGCGCCCCAGCGCTGCAGCCGGGACGCGAAGCCGCGACCCTCCGTCCTCTAATCCCCTTTCGCCCCTCCCTGCGCTGGTCTTTATTAGCGCTCTCCTCCGGGCTCCCCCTTGCCGACGGTCCCTCTCGGGAGCACTAGTTTAACGGGGGCCGGCTAGAGCTGTTAGTGCCTAGTTGCCAATAACCGTTAGTACTGGTGAGCGTTGCTTTGTGTTCCTCTGCGTTTCAGATTACTGATGATGTGAATCTGCCGTTAGAGGAGAAGAAAATGCTCTTCAATAATATCGATCCTTATTTTTGAAGAAGTAGAATTGTATTCGATTAGCCTTCTATCCTATGCACTGGTAGATCCTAAACGCACTGGTAGGTGAATCCTATAACGCACTGATAGATCCTGAAAAATGCTTAACATTAACTCTTGCATTAACCACAGAAAACTAGTTTGAAAATCATTAAAGCAACGCTCTTGGTTAGCCACATGCTTATCACAAAGACTGTATGAAAACAGTATTGGTCGAAGTCCTGCATGTTGCATCCCAAAATCTCAGGGACTGACTGCGATCACGGAGTTCAGAGGACAGCCGACTTTCACACCGTATCTCCCCTTGTGACACACCGTACCATCCATACACTATGTCACTATTCATTCCATCTCGTTACCGTTAGTGCCAGTTTCATATTCCGCGTTACCACGACGCTTCTGGTTCATCTACCGATTGCTTCTCCTGGCGCACGCAAATCCGCCCGTGTCTTTTTATGCAATCCTGCCACCGCCCTTCTTCCGCACCCACCGGCTGCCACCGCCGCTGCTCCGTCTTCGTCGTCGCCCACGTCGCCTCCACCGCCGCCGCCGCCCCACCGCCATGCGCCCGCGCGTAATAAGAGACGCGGCGTCTCTTCCATTAAGACAAATGAGTGTCTCAAAATCTAGGTTCGTTAGGGGCGCCTCGCCGCTCCGGGGCGGGGCGGTGGCCGGGAGGCGGGGGCGGGGTGGGGGAGGGGGCACCACAGCACCGAGGAAGAGCGGGGAGCCGGCGCGGCGGCGAGGACGCGCGGATGAGGGCGCCGTGATGAGGACACAAGCGGACTGCGGCGACGTCGGCGCGGGTGGGGTGGGTGGGGGGCCCTGTGTGGGTGGAGCGGGGAGGCGCAGGAGGCGTCGCTCGAAAGCGGGCCACGGGCCGTTGTGCCTCGCCCAGCCGAGCCGCGAGGACGAACGGGGAGATTTTCATTCTGCTCCTGGAAGAATGTTTAATTTTGAAGCGGCCTCCTACTCGGTGCTCCCCGCTCCCCTGTCCGCCGCCGCCGCCGCCGCCGCCGCCCGTCGTCGTAATTAGGGGCGCCCGGCTGCGCCTGGTTACTCGGGTAAAGGACGCTCACGGCCAGTATATTAACCTCGCGGCCGCCGGCGCCGCCGCCGCCGCCGCAGCCCCCCGCCCCCCTGGCCCCGGGGTAAATTGTGCGTATTGCACGAGGCGCGCGGGGGGTAAGCGCCCGGATTAGGCGTTTGGACGCGGTCTGTGCCCGCTGCCCCCCCCCCCAGCTCGCCGTCCCTCCGCTCTTCCCGTCCACTCACAGGCAGGTGCTTCGGGCGAAATTTGTGTTCGCGCGGCTGACATGAGAGGGATACTCATATTTTGATGTCAGCTTTTTTGAAAAAAAGGATCTTTGAGCTTTTGTTATGTCTTCCTCCCTTCTGGCTTCCTGTTAATGTTCCTGTTTTTTACTGCATTTCCAAGCGAGAAAGGAAGGTATTCGTAGATTTTATGAACACCGAAATGCATTTTTGAGAAGAACATGGTTCGTTTGCTCCGACTGCATAAGAGCTGAGAGCGAAATGATCGTCGCTTCGAAGACGGAAAGAATTGCAACTTTTTATCAGAATTACTAAGTGTACGGTGTATGAAATGAGTACATCAGAACCGAAAACCGTAAATTACTCGAAACAGAAAGCAAAAATCTGCGTTAAGAAAATTGTGATCGTCTTACAAGTGGACTGCATGACAAGTGATGAAACACGCGTTTATCTCGGGGACTACAGTTCGACATTTTTCTGAATTAGATTGTCGGTGTATTGAATTTTTTTGGTGGACTTATTCAAGGAAATATATTAGGTTAGATGGTACTTAAAGCATCATTAATAAAGTAAAAATTATATTGTTCGTGGACTGTAATAGTGGTGCGACTAAAAAAATCAGATGTTTAGATACATGAATTTGTTGTTTTCACCTTGTATTGAAATGCATCATTCTTGCATACTTCTGCCGTTTGCTGGTGGAATACTACATTGTAAGATAGCTGTTGCTGCTGGAAGGATGACCAATCTGCAATTTCGAAGAGTGCGTTAACACAAAATTGGTATTTTTTTTGAGCTGTGCCAATATTGCAGCCCACGAGCAATAACTTAAGTTAAAAAGTTAGAAAAGTTAGAAAAGCTTTGCTGAAAGATGTTTCTACGTCGACAGTACTTTGAAAGTGTGCATGTGGTGCATAATTATTTATTCTGTTACTCTATTACTTGCCTTCACGGGTTGCTAACTCATTGTTCAGCGTTCTCGCTTTCCATGACGCGACCCCGAGTTTGATTCCCGGTCGGGTAACATTATTGTGTGCGTTTTCTTTGCAATAACCCAGTATACATTTCTGTGTGACGATGATAAAGCTCACTTCGGAGGCTGAGAAGACCAGAATACGGCATACGCGCAGAATATCTACGTTCTAACCACACAGAGGAAGAGGGAGATCTAGAATGAAAATTTTAAAACAACTACAAACCGAATTACATTTCAGAAATTACGCAGATATGAAAAGGACAGCGGAAGATAGAATGTCATGGCGGCAGCGACAAGTCACTTTGATAATGATGAACCACACACACCCTTTAACCCATGGCCGCAAGACCAGGGCGCCGCTGGTAGGTTCAGGCTTCGTCAGAGGCTATTGCGCCAAAGCACATACATACATACATACATACTTTGTTACTTACGTACATTTACTTACTTTACTTACGTACATTATTTACTCTGTATTGGAATGGTGAGTATAATGCGAGTTATTCACCCGACGATGGTAATCACTGCTGGGATGAATCACGGCGTGTCGTTTCGCCACTGCGGTGGAGTGGCCGCGTGACCTCGGGGGGCGGGGAGGGGGCGGGGCGGGGCGGGGCGGGGCGGGGCGGGCGGGGCGGGGCGGGGCGGGCCGGGCGTATTCCGCGGGTGCCTCACGGGCTTTCCCTTGCCAGGGAACGTGCCGACTTCCGCAGCGCCACCGCAGCGCCGGAATCCACACAGGGCGAGGGCCGCTTTCGTGCATCTTTCTTCTTTGCGGCAAAATGTAATGGAACAGAGGGGAAGATATGCAGAACACGAGAGGGGGAAGAAACGGGAGGTGGTAAATGGTATTCAACGTAAGCTTTTATTGGCTTAGCTTCTCAGTAGGTTGGATTTTTTTGGGGGGGATTTTTTGTTTTGCTCATTAAGAATGCATTTTAATTTTACTATTGTGCGAACTCTGATTTATGAAAACAAACTTTGGTCGTTTAAATATATTTGAATATACCCAAATAGAATGGCTGCGTCCAGAAATAATTTAAATATTAATTTCTAGACGGAAAATTAGTTCATATTAATTTGCTTTATAATAGATACTATCAGAGGTGATATGTATTTTTAAGTAGCAGCTCATTAAATTAAATTCAAAGGCATTATATTATTCAGTAAATTTAAATGAATTCCCATTAATCAAACTTATTTTTATTGAGATATCCTTAATTTGATTTAATTGAATGAACATGAAAGGTAATTTAGAAAAATCAGAAATTCTGGAAAATATGTGGTTTCAATGATTTGCTTAATTCATGATTTGCGTAATTCATCTTCAGTCTGCTTTCGAACTAAAGCGCCCTTTATATGCATTAGTTTTTTTATGTAACCGACCACGTGAATTTGAGGTGAAAAAGAAGCAGTGCCGTCTGAAGAATACCAAAAGGAATCCCGGGGGAAGGCGGAGGGAGCGAGAAGGACAGTGGAGGGCGGCATTTCCCATCGCCCAACGCTCACCGCGGGCGCTCGCCTGCCTTCGCGCGCCTTTACATGACAATTGCCATAAAAATCCCATGAAAGGCCGTGCACCTCACGCCTCGCTCGCGAGGAACGTCGGGTCGCCCGCGCGCCCGCGCACGGCGCGGCGCGGCGCCTTTCCGTGGAAAAAAGATAAAAGCGCCCGTGCCCCCCGCTCCCCGCCGCTACCTGCCCTCTCAGAGGCCTCTTTCTGTATTTATACGTATATTTTTAAACCGCCGTGTTCGCGTATATATTTGAATAATAAAGGGGGGCACCTCCGAGTCGCGAGCGGGCTTTGCCGCGAGTCCCGGCCGTGCAGCTCGCGGCCCCGCTGGCTGGCACCGCTCGTACACCGTGCCGCGTATCGAGCGGGCCCGATAGCGGCAATATAGCCCGCGCCGCTGCCGCCGCCGCCGCCGCCGTCGCTGCCGTGGGGCCCGCGGTTGTGTACAGGTGCGCCAGATACGCTCGCTCCCCGCCCACGCCCCCGCGACGTCCCCGCCTGCCCCCGCCGCCACGCCTGTCTTCCCCGCCACTCCTCGCGACACATCCTGCACCGCCGGCGCAGCGGGAGAGAGTGAGAGAGAGAAAGAGCGGTCGTGCAGCGCAGGTGACTCTGGCGTTGTTTTTTAATATTGTTTTGGAATAACACGCCTTTGAGGAGAACGGGAAGGGATGGAGGGAGGGAGGGAGGGAGGGAAATACGGGGGATGGTGTAACGTCTTGGTGAAGGTGTAAGCATGCTCCTGAAGGACTGCAGTGTTCATATTGATTTCTCTATTTTCTTTGCGCGGTTTTGGATTTACAGCATTACAATTACTTGAGTATTTTTAGTGATTCAATTATCTTGGGACCAAAAGGTTGTGTTGAATGGAAAATACAAAGTTTGAATTAGTTTTCCAATTTTTATTCCGAGATTCATATTCTTCTCTTGTCAGTTGTCAAGATGATCGTACAATTGTTTTCATGAAGAACTGCATAATTAATTATATAATGGTTGCATGAAATTGTTCTGACATGATATTCTAATAGATTTATAAGTAATAATGACTAATGTAATTACCAATTGCATTCAATTAAATAGTGCCAAAATGCAAGAAATTGTTTGTGATATGAATAATTTCCGATAACGGCGTTATTCAAGATATTGTTTATTCACATTCAAAGATAACGGTGTCGCCGCCACTACAACCTCTACGACCTTCATCATCATCATCATCATCATCATCATCACTACCACCACCACCTTCACCAACTCCGCTTCTGCTGCCGAAGAAGGCGATTAAAAGAGTAAAATAAAGCGAAGTTTTGTGGTCTAATGTTTTATAAATCCCATTTCTCAAACATTTTGACTTAATGTGTATCTGCCTGCAGTTTGTCTTAACTCTTAAGCATATTTCCACGTGTTGCTGCTATTACAAACTTGCACGAATCTACTTTGTCGTTTCTTCGCGGAGTCTTCCACCAGACCCCTCATTCCCCGCTGTCGACTCGCACTCTACCCGACCTGAGACTGCGTGACGACGTCACTACCATGTGTTCTTGGTTTCCATCACCAGCCGCCACCACCACCACCACCACCACCACCACCACCCCTACTTCACGGCCACCATCTCATCCACTCCCATTACCTACTCAAAGGCCATCATTTACTTCCCCGTCTACCACCTACTCCAAGTCTACCACTCGCTCCTACCGCCACTACCTCTACCGCCACACCTTCACTGCCACCCCTCCACCGCCACACCTCTACTGCCACACCTCCATCGCACACCTCTACTGCCACACCTTCATTGCCTCACCACCGCCACACCTCCACCGCCACACCTCCACCGCCACACCTCCACCGCCACACCTCCACCGCCACACCTCCACCGCCACCCTCCACCGCCACACCACCACCGCCACACCTCCACCGCCACACCTCCGCCGCCATGCCGCCTCCGCCACGCCTCCACCGCCACAACTGCACCTCCACACCTCCACCGCCACACCTCCACCACCACGCTTCCACCGCCATACCTCCACCACCACACTTCCACCGTCACACCACCGCCACACTTCCACTGCACCACCTCCTCCGCCAAACCTCCATCGCCACACTTCCACCGCCACCACCACGATCATCGCCACCACTTCCACCGTGTCCACTGCCACCACGTACACCATCAATCGCAAGTGCCTCTGCCTCTGTCACTCCGAAACGGTCGTCTCCATCTCCACCACCGCCTCCCCTTCCACCGCCACCGCCATCTAGCAAGAGCGACGGCAGACCGCGGCATATTTTTCGGAAACTTTTACTCGAGTTATGGGATTTTAAAACTCTGGGGGCTTCCTCCCGCTCCGTATAAAATACGCGAGCAATCTGGGGCGCCTAGGAAAGGCTCTTGCTTCGTCTTTATCTCCGGGAACCCGCGGAGCGGAAGAATGCAGTGTAGTTTAGTGCGGGGCGCCAGGTACACTTTCTCGGTACCTGTGGTGGTGGTGGTGGTGGTGGCCGCGGCTGCGAGCTGCCAGCAGTGTATAAAACGCGGAGGAAACTGCAAGTGCTGTTCCTAAAGGGTGGTCGTTAATAATTGAAAATACACGAGACGAAATCCGATCGTTGTTATGCTTGGTAAATAGTTCATTACTTTAGTAAAGAATGAATAATTTAATTTCGCGAGATGTAACATTTTATTTTGTGAGTGAAGATCAGTTAACTACGTTCTTAAAATATCTCATGCAATATAAACTCTCTCTCTCCTCCCCTTTTTCTCTCTCTCTCTCTCTTTCATAATTGACTGTAAAATATTAGTAATTTAAGAATAATTCTGATTTCGAAAAGTAAAAGCTTCGACATTTTTGTGTATTTCATTTGTGACTTTACATATCAACGTACAGTAATTTAGTAGTGAGTAGGTAATAAGTTGCTGAAGTGATTTGTTTTTGTCGAAAAATACACCAGCATTGATGCTTCTGTATACCATTACATTCGTTATATTTTCGTGGTTACGCCTGCTGTCTTTTTCAGAACTTTTGTTATTGAATGTCACGCAAACTACAAGCCGGCTTCCAAAAGTTTTTTTTTATTTTTATTTTTCCGGAATTTGATCAAGCTTCCCTTACGGTCCCCAAAGCTCCCTTAAGTTTCACCTCGCTGGTGAAATCCTTTCTCTTCTTATCTCCTACCGCAGTCGCACTATTCTATGTTGTTTACGCATCCTCTGAGGGATCTGCCTTTGCCGCAGTGGCCTGATCGGCAATGCATTTGCTGCCGCTGCTGTCACCGTCACTGTTTTACCGCGATCCCCGCAGCGGCGGCGGAGGCGGGGCCGGAGTTGGGAGCGGAACGCGTGTCCGATGAAATATGAATGGCTTAATCAACGCAGGGAATTAAAACCCGCTCGGATAAACGCGGCTTCGCGAGCGACCTCGACGTGGCAGTGTCCTCACCGCGCCTCGCCCCCGTCCTCTCTCACCCCCCGACCTCACCGACCACCCGCCAGCTCTTAGCACATCCCCATCTCCCCATCCCTTCCCGTCCTCTCCCCTGCTCTCATCCACTTTCACTCGTCCTTTCTTTTCAACCTCGCCCATCCCCTTCCGCCGGCTCCGATCACATTCCCATCCTTGTTCTTGTTGACGCTCGCGCGTCATCGTATTTCCTCTCTTTGCCCCGTTGGACGGCAGACATTGCGTTAACCCTCGGACTGTGGAACTGCGTGTATTTATGCTCGTGACGTAGGCGTGGGGTTGTCAGAATCGGAAGCTTTGGTTTCGTTTTGCTTGTGTTTGGGAAATAGTCGATGAACATCATGAATATGGATGAAAGGGTTCTGAATTATTCTCATGCGCAGATATTATGCGTAGTATTCATATAATAATGTATGTTTATCCGATTTTTTCCCAAGGTGATGGTGATTGGTTTTGGAGGTTTCTTGCATCGTAGCTGGGAAAATGGAGCGCTTTTTTTCCCATCACAAAAAGATAGTAATGATTTATCTGTAATTTCATCCACTGTCTTCGGGCACGCAGTTCACCTGACGTCGATGTAGAACGAACGGTCACAGCGGGAGTTGCACGATTTACGACGGCACGGGCCGGAAGGAAACAAATCATGAAGTCGATTTGAGGATGAACATCTACCACGCAGAAGTACGGAGCGGGACGGGGGACGGGAGCGTCTACGCTCTCACTCCAGTATCCAGCCCAGCCCAGGGCGGTGGCGGTGGCGGTGGCGTCTTATGCGAGCAAAGTTCAGGGTTCGGGCGTTTTCCCTCCTCGGCCGTCCCCGCTCCGTCTCTCCCCAACCCGCTACTCCCCGCTCCACCCCGCCCCGCCCACTCGATCGCTATCGTGCAGCCGCGATATTACTGTGGGCCTCCAGAGCCTGATACGACCCTCCCCCGCCCGCCTCCGCGCCGGAAATGCCTCCTCCGCATTCTTTATATTTAACATTCCCTATAATCTCTATGCAGAAATATGCCCAATGGTATATTTTATGCAGGCGGACCGACCCCGTTCCAATCTTGAGGAAATGTGCCGATACTCGTGCGATGCCGATGCTGCCTGACGGTTCTTCTCTGCGTTCTTTCTTTTTTTATACAAAGCGGACTCTTGTTTGTGCACTTGTTTTATGTATATTCCTGGCGAAGGAAGGTTGTTATAAGGTCACAGAAGTAGTTTCGCAAACCAAATCATATATTGTAAATTAATATATATCATATGACACATAGATTAATGATTTGAAATTGACACCATTAAGATTTGCTGAAATTCCAATATATTTTGCTTTTTAAGCAAAAGTAGCTATTGATCAGTAAATGAAATTAATTTTAACGTACTGCGTTGTATTTATTCTATTATATAAAATGATAAATGTTTCACGACAGGACGCATTAAAATGAAAGTTTGCGAAATTTCATTTTCCCCAAGTGTTCGAGACAGTGTTTTCAATACAATGACCAAGTGGCGAAGTCGTTACAGAGAACATGTTATTAAATTAGATACATTATATTGCGTACGTTTATGGAGTTATTTGCTAATATAAAGTGACCCAATTTCAGTACATTCTGCACGATTGCACGCTTCCTGATATTCGTCGGCACGCTCTCTCGAACCCATAAAAAACATCTGCGCCAAAGGTTATCGATTGGTGGAGCTCGTTATATCGGAATCATTAAATGCATTCATCTACAAGAAATGAGGATAACAACGTTAATTATCCGAGAGAAATGAACCGCTTACGAGGGCGGTGCTTTGGCGGCTATTGGATCCCACGGGTTGCTACTCTCGTCTCATTGCGTCCCACTCCGCTCTATCCCGTATAGACTCATCCCGCCTTGCCCGCCCTTCGCCCCTCCGGCGCTGCGCTCTATGACCGACCCTCGCTACCTCCTGTCACCTCCCGCCGTCTCATGACGTCTTCTGCCATCTCCGATTTAACAGGTAATACCGCCCCATCGTGCCCGCCATCCCTGCCGATTTCACCGCCTTTCCTGCCGAAACAATTTTATCACCCACACTTCCGTCATAGCCCTTTGCCGACTTCAACACCCTCACTGCCCTCATCGCCTTGATTGGCCTTACCGCCCTCTCCACTCCCAGTGTCTTTACCACCTTTACTGTCCCGATCACCCTGTTCCCATCATCCCTTAACACTCTCACCGCTCACATTGCTTTCTCCGTCCTCAATGCCCTCCTCGTCCTCACCGTCCTCGTCGCCCTCATTGCTCCCACTGCCGCTGTTCCACCCTCGTCCCACCGTTCGCGGCCGGCGATGCGCCTAGCGCGCTTTTTTATCGCACACCATTTCAGCAGCAGTCAAAACTTTTTCCCCCGCGCAACTCGCAGCTTTTTAATCTGTTTTGATGCTTTCGACGGTCGCTCTCTGCTCCCGCCCCCGCCCCCGCCCCCGCTCCATCCCCTCCCCGGCCGCCTGCTCGCCCGCGGAGCGGCTTGCCGCCGCACGGCTCGCTTCCCCTCCCCCTCCCCCTCCCTCTCGCTCTGGCCATTCGGCGCGACCCCGCCCATTCGCCGCGGCTCTCGATTCCTCCCCGGGTCGATACTTAACTACGTAGTCGAATGGAATGATTCAAGGCGCCCGGCACGGGCAGGCCAGGAAGCGATAGAGACGGCGCTGCGGGGGCGGAGGCGGGAACGGTGCGGCGGCAGGAAGGCGCGGAGGTCATCGGTTGCAAGGCGGAGGCCGTGAATGATGTAGGCGAAGACGAGGCCGGGATCGAAATGTATGGAAAGTGGTTAACATGTGATTAAAACAATGAAAACATTTCGCACAGAAATGAAACGAGCGAACTGGAATGGAATACTGAGCAAATGCTGAGTACTGGAATCTTGAAATACAGAAAAGTGGCCCATGCTTTATGAAATTTTCAGACGTGCCCTAACTAAGAAATCCGTCGATATATTCTTAATTTTAAATCCGACATTTATTCCGATATGACGACTAGATTGTCGTGGAATAAAATTTGTATTAGTAACGCGTATCAACTGCTTCTGGGAAATGAAATTATGATCAAAGCAAATTTGTTCCAAACAACAAATTTATTGTAAATCTCCCATAATTCCATGATCTGCGGCAACTTAAATGACTTTTTGACTAATAATGTAAGGAAATGTGAAAGTTAATTTGTTAACGTAAACAATAATTGAAGAATTAAAGCAAAAAAAAAAATGATGTCCTTATTTAACACGTTACGTTCATGTTTCACAGAGAAATTTCATTAAATCTGTTTTCTGTTCCCATATCCCTTTGATATTCAGGTAGTGGTTAAAAAATCCAAGCCCCTCACCATGCTCTATGGAATCATCTATAACGCTCCCTTCCGCTTTACTTTTTAACGACCGTTCTGCAAAAAACAACAACAAAAAGACAAAAAAGCACGACAGCTTGTTTAGAGTGCACCCGGCGTTTTTCCAGCTCGCCAGTGGGCTCGCCAGCGGGCAGTTGGGTGCGGCACATACAGCAGCAACCACGTTCGTCCGCGGGCGCTTCGTCGCATGTCCCAACTTGAACAAAATGGCGTTACTTCCGGCGAGGCGCGTTATTTCGTCGTCAACCAACCGGGGCATTAAAATATTTATTAAATTTCGTGCGCTGGCGGTTCGGCGAGGCTAGGCCCCCGCGCACGGCGACCATGCGTGATGGTGATACAAAAAAGTCACAAAACAACCAGAAATATTGCTTTCAAAAAAATTTTTGCACTCTGGCTCTAAGCGGCGCCGCCGCCGCCGCCGCCTCCGCCGGCACCTCCGCTACCTCCCCTCCCCTCCCCTCCCCCCGCCGCGTCCGCGCCGCCAATCCGGGTGCTGCCACCCGCCACCGCTGTTGATGTTGCGGGTGTTGTTTTTTATAAACGCAGCTGAATAGCGCGCCGGGCCGGGCGTGTTTTGTGTGGCGCCTCTCATGCATAACATGGCGACGGCGCGCCCACGGGCGGGCTGCAATTAATATGCATGTGGGTGAGCGAGCGGGCGGGACGGTGGCGGTGACGGTGAGCGGGTGAGTTGGAGCGGGGTGATGCGCTACGCCGGAAGGAACCCACTTCCTGACGCCCCATCCCAGGCGGGTCTAGTAGTCGCCTTGCGCCCGTGGGCTCGGAATGGGTTCTATTTCGCTTCGTGTTCCCATTCGCGGTGACCCTGTGCGTATGCGTCGTCATTTTAATCCTCCCGACTTCTGTTTTACTTTATAACCAAAATATTTGTAAGTTATTTTTTTATTTTTACTTTTTGTATTCTCTGTGGGTTGAAACAAATATTCATGAGCGCTTACAAGACAAATAACGGTACTGAAGTTTGGTAGAGATCATACATTTGGATCTGTTGCTCTACATTTGGTTAATACTTCGAATCCTGATATCCTTTGCCACGTAATAAAAGATAACTATTTTATGGTTATCTTTTATCATTCATTCTTGAGAAATTTAAAAGTATGATTCAAAACTGAAAGTTAAAAGTGTAAACAGAAAAAATACTCTGAGAAGCGAGGCGAAGAAAAAAAAACAATTAGAAATGCGTTGCAGCGAGTGTTCAATTAGGTTTTCAAGTGGTTCTTTGACAATTTGTTTGCCGTGTTCCTTAAAATTATCTTATTCTACACCATTTGTGTAATTTTTGTTCTGAAATATCACATCAAGTGTACTGGATCTCTTTCAGCCACTTTCTGACAATCATTGCACAATAGGAATTTATTGTCACAATCACAACCGCTTTCAATACAGCCATTGCCATGTGCAGTGTTGCCAAACCAATTGTCGTGATCATAATGATTGCAGCATCTTTAGTACCGTAGCCCTACAGCTAATCGCTTTGACGTCAGGACATCAGCACTATCATTTGATTCACCGTGACTTGCACCGCTCTGGGCGATACCGAGCCATGGCTTCACCTCCACCGTGACTCTCCTCCCAACGTAAACATGTATCTGCCTCGATTTCCTCCATAATCCTCTCACATCAATTTCCGTGTCCAGCCTATGACATCCGTCTTCATTTCCCTCCTCGCCGTACCTCGTCCTATCTCTTCACACCCACACTCCGGCCTGCCTCCCCACTCTCACGCCTCATCTTACCTCCTCACCCCCCCTACCTTGACCTTCCTCATCTCCCTCACTTTGACCTGACGCCCACTTCCACCTCCCTCCTTATCTTGTACATAACGGCCTCCCTCCTCCCCCTCCTCCGGTATCTGTCTTCACCTTTCTCCTTGATCTCCGTCCTCACCCTAAGCTTGGGCCTCCGTCCTCGACCTCTGTCCTCACCCTCCGCCTAGACATCCGCCCAGACCTTCGCCCTCTATCTAAGCTTGGACCTCCATCCTCAACCTCCGTCCTTACCTTCCGCCTAGTTATCTGTCCTCAGCCTCAGTCCTCACCCTCCTCTTGGACCTCCGTCCTCACCCTCTTCTTGGACCTCCGTCCTCAACCTCCACTTCTCGACCTCCCGTCCTCGCCCTCCGCTTGGACCTCCGTCCTCACCGCCTGGAGCTGCTAGACCCGCTCCGCGCCGGTGGTGGCCGAATTACAGGACGCGCAATTGGCGCGGGCGCCCGAGGCGTCGTTACGCAGCCCCCGGGGAGAGGACGCGACGCGGCGCGGCGCGGCGGGGGAGCTCTGAGGATGGAGTGAGGACGCCCTTTGTCGGCGCGGCCCTTGGCGCGAGGGCTGGCACGCGCGCCACGTGCGGAAGGCTAAGTGCTCGGCGAGGCGAGCAGGAGGCGGCGGAGGTCGGGCGACCTAGGAGCGGGCATTGTCTTGGCCCCAAATTGTCTGACATTTATCTAAAATAGATTGTGCGAAGTAGAATTACGGCTGAAGACAATTACAAGGATGTGGTTTGATATCACTACACGCAGTTTCCTTTCCAGTATGTTGCGATTTTTATCGTTTTAGTTAAAATGTTCCACATCGTAAATTTATATATTATAAAAAAGAAAAACTTTTATTATTTATTAGGTTGCTTAAAAATGTCGGTATTAAAATTTGTATTTTTAAGAAAACTTATTCTTGATGCAACGTGGCTCGAGGTCATAGAATTATTTTGTCTCAACTTATTTATTTACGTTAAACTGCCAAGATGTGAATATTTATTAGATTTTTTTATCTTCTATGAATATGTAGATGTAAAATGCAATAAAACTAACGAGACGTTTTGAACAACGTAGAACTGGATTGAAGTTTGATAAAAGTGCACGTAAAAATATTTATGAATCGTTCAACCGTAGTTTTCTAGTTAATAATTCAACAATATTTCGGCGTGTTTTAGAGAGAGACTATAGTAAGCGTTCTATCTCGCTCGGCCCACCCGGGCACAATATGCGCGTCATAGTTTGCACGAACATGCTGAGCATACCGCACGTGCCGCTTCGCTGACGCGAAAGTAGAAGTCGACGAGGACGGTGACGAGGCAGCTGACGGGAGGCAGAGAGAGGGCGTGTCCGCAGCGTCTGGTGACAGGCGAACAATGGAGGCGCTGAGCAGACGCCGTTCTCAGCCTGCCATGCGCGCCAGCCTTTCGTGGCTCTGAAGGCAAATCGAAGCATCTAAGGTGACATGGTATAAAATATTCCCATGATTTCATGCCTATCGACTTTTGTAATAGGTACATTTTGTGTTATATATTCACGTAAGATTGTTTCGCAAAAGAACTGCAAACGTCGCGTTGCATGCTTTACTTCAGTAACGCTGCCTTTAAGATGCACGTCTTCCAAGCAATAAAATGTGTGTGTATAAAAACCGTTTAATTCATCGTATTTCTTTAATAATCGAAAAAATATGTATTTATTGAAATTGTTTTTTTAATTTCCTTGTTTCGAAAATTGCAAAACATGTGAATTCGAATTATGTCATTTAATGATGGTTTATGATTTATTCCAAATTAAAAGAAGAAAACATTGAAGCGGCACATCCCATAAATACATACGCCAAGGGATATTAAAAATCGTTGCCAAAAATTCAAGAAAGCGCCCTTGTGGAACGCCATGGCGGCGTAGGTGCAACAGCCTGGGCTGGAGAGCTTCGGCGGCTCGACGACCTCGCGCGCTGCGCGGAAGCCTCGTCGGCGAACATGCCATCCTTCGATCCGCGCCCCCGCGCGCGCGTCCCCGCATGCATATGCAGACGAGCTCAGGCCGCAGGCGGCGCCGCGCCGGAGGCGGAAGAAGGTGCCTTCCATTCCGCCAGCCGCCTTCGCATCCGCACCCGACCGCTCCTCCCCCCTCCCTCTGGCCGACTCCATCACCACTGCTATCGCCCGCCCCGCCCCGCCCTGCATCTCCCACCCTCCCCAGCCCGTTTTGGCCATCCCTTTCTCACTTATTTTCGCGTCCGTCACACCCACAACGCCCCGCCCATCACTTCCCCCTTTCTTCTGCTGGTTTTCCCTCCGCGCCTCTTCCTCCCTTGCTCCCGCCAATCACTCGCTCCATCCTTCCCCTTTTTCCCCTCACTCCCTTCGAAAATCGGCCCACCGTCGCTACCACGTCCACCCACATTCATTCTGGGCTCCCAGTTTTCTCTACTCCATTTCTGTACCGTCAACGTCATCACCGGTTTTCCACCACTTGCGCAACCGCCGCGCCAAGCCTCGCCGCGTCACGTCCCGGCCGTCTGCCTTCTTCCAGCTGTGCCGTTCCTCTCGCCCCCACCCCGCCCCGCTCGGCCCTGTATTGTTTTACAGCTCCGACGGCGGCGGTGGCGTTTGCGGCAGCGGCAGCGTGATGATCGTGTGAGAGGCCCGCGATTCCCTAAGTGCAGTAAAATTTACTGCGGCGGCTCTCCGCTCGCCCTATTCTCCTCGGCGTTCGCTCGCTCTCTCGCCCCCGCTCCCCCACGCTCCGCCCCCTGCCCTGATCGCTCCCTACGCCCACGCTGGGCTCCCCGCCTCCGGCGCCGGTGGTGCATCTACAACTCCTCGCCGTGTCATTACGCAGGCGTTCGCCACTTCATTCCCCGCGGATATCTTTCTGCTTCCCCTGGCGTACTACCGCTCTCCCCGTAACGCTCGCCGGCTCGTTCTATGCCATACAGCTACGGCAGCAGCATAGCCAGCCTTCTCAGCACTCTGGTTTTGCTGTGCCGTCGCTTACTTCCGTCCGGCTCCCCTATCACCCCCGACCGCTCCGTTTGCAACTGCCGTGGTCGAGCGAGTGGGCGGACGAAGATGGGCAAGAGGGCAGACGATTGGTTAGGTGAGAGGGCGGGTGAGGGAGCGTAGAAGAGTACGGGCGAGAGGGCGAGCGAGAGGGTGAGCGAGAGGGCGAGCGAGAGGGCGAGCGAGAGGGCGAGCGAGAGGGCGAGCGAGAGGGCGGGCGAGGGGGCGGGCTTGTGGGCGGGCGAGCGCGCGGGCGAGAGGGCATGCGAGAGAGTTGGCGGGCAGGCCCACGAACTAGCAGGAGGGGAGCTTCTCATGCCGTGACTGCGAGCGATAGCGCCGAGGCCCGATCTTAAATCCCCGGGAATCGTTTTATAGCCCGGCGGAGCACCCCGTTCTGTATGGGATTATGCTTATTTGTAGCTTGCAAACGCCGCGACGTGTCGAGCTCGCAGGCCCATTGCGGCAGTGAGGGCGGGGCCGAGATGATACAGCTGCAGTTGCACTCTCTGGCGTTGGTGTTTGGTTACGGTGGCAGCATTTAATTAAGTGAATCGCTGATACACTTTATAGGTGCAGAATTCGGGTGGAATGTAATGACGGCCGATGCCATGGACGTTGACAAGCGTTCTACTTTTACTTTTACTTCTCCTTTTCATTTATTCATATTTTATTTCTACCCAGCGTCATTTTTTAAATCCATATTGCTATTTAATTTACGTATCGAGATATGAAAATGCTTTAGTTACAATACTATTATAAATTGATAAAATTTGAAGAAACTGGTGAGGTGATGTGAATTTTACATTTAAAACTTTTATTATTATTGTTATTAAAACTTTTTATTATTATTATTATTATTATTATTATTATTATTATTATTATTATTATCTACAATACAGACATTGCCCTCTCGCTCCCTAGTTTCCGAATCTATCACCGATACTTGTTTTCGGCGCGCTTGAGGTGATCCCGGGACATGTGGAAGTAATAACAAGCATCTCGGCCTATGATGACCTCTGCGGCAGTCGGTTCTTTTCCTTTCTTCAGATTGTAGCTAGTTTGCTTCCCCCCGATCTACCGTGTTGATGTTCACTGGATGCTCCCACAGCACGGGGAGTTACTCGTAGGAAGTAAAACTCCATATATGGACTCGCACCGGATGTGTTTGGCTTTCTTTTCACCTCCAGCCCCTTACTAATTCGACAGCTATAATCGTGGGAAATGTCTTGTTGATAAAAACAGCGACTTTCTCAAGTGTCTTAGCGCAAGAGTTCCCCGTATCTGCTTAACTTTCAGCATAAATAGTTTCCGTTATATTTGTGAATTATTTACGTAACTTAAGTTTGTGTTTCCATTTATTACATGTAAATTAAACAACTACTCTATCACCAATACAACACGGGAATGATATTAAAAGGAAAAAGGTGTACAGCTCATTTGGTGCTTGCGTGTGCTTAATTATGTTCCACGACTCGTGGTTATTTCATTTTCAGACTGTCGTATTTATTTTACATTTATTTGCATTATTTATCTTTATTTTTGTTTTTCTATTTATCTCAATTTTGAATGGAATTTTAATAGTGACACTGCACTTTTATCTCTGTATATGGAAGACCCATATTTATCTCGTTTCTGATCATTTTCACACAATGTACCACGAAAGAGAATGTTCACCGAAAGAGTTTACGTTAGAATTAGTTCATTTATTGATGTTAATTTGTTTGCTTGCATTTACTTGAAAGCTTGCGATGGAACGAAGACATTCTTTCATGAAAGTTATTTGTTGGAGCGTTCACAAATAGATTTACGCAGGTGTCCCCGACTCGAATACGTATTTACTAGAAAAGATGGCGCTTCGCAGGTCGGTCGCAACACGCGAAATAAATCAGAGAATAACGCCGGGAATGGACGGACGGGTCACCGAATTGAAAGCGAGCGATCTGGTGGACTTTGACTGCAAACGGCGGCAGTGCCACAGCGCTAGTTGAAAAGGGCGTTTGGGAAGGGAAAAAAAGAGAATAGCGCCCGGCGATTTGTTTTGTTTGGAATTCCAGTGTTAGCTCACGACGTGAGTCGTTGACCGATATGTGGTGCAGTTCGTTTGACGCGGAATGAATAGAGGGAATTCCGAACGACATCGCGACGCACGTCCTTTGGGAGCCCGCGTACGCGACTCGGACGCCTGTCTAGTTTTTACTAACGGCGGGTGGGTGACCGGAAATATAATGGAGGTTGCAGTTTCAAAACATTTAATTTACTTTGTATCATCTTCTTAATGCTGTTCTAAGGGAGAAGTTATGGCACGTTCCAAAACAGTTGAAAAGCAAAGCGATACTGCTTAATTTACAATTCTCATCTGTGATAATTTTTAGAATTACAAAGAACGTGGTACGTTTTGTTACAAAATGAGAAAATTGTAACTTCTTTCTTGAACCGTTATTTTAAAATTGCATGCATAGATTGAAGAAAATAAATTTTAAGATTTTGCGTTTAGTCAGTCACATTTTTTACATTGTAATCATAATAATAACTAATTAAATCATATTTTCTTTAAGGTAATATGTCAAACGCACCAAAGAGTTTTCATAAATATTCTGCAATCTATCAATAGCCTAGAGACAGAAAATAACCCATCACAAACTGCGAAAAATAAAATACCCGGGAGGAAAGAATGTTTTAGTGTTTTTTTAGATTATTATACAGTATGAATAAAATGTACAGTGACAGTAAAAATACGTTAAATCATTTGAGTATCGACGATATCGTACTAATTATTCGTATTTTTATTGCAGTAATTCAATGTACATTTGCTTACAGATGTATAAATAATATTTATTGGAATATTATATCAGTAGTGGTAAGTGCGCCATAGGCGCAGAACACACCGAAAAATTTCTTTGAAAAACTAGTGGTGATAAAACATACTTTCTCACCTGTGTTTTCAGTCAAAGTTAGGCGAAACGTACTCAAATTTTGGAAAAATATTACACGACCTTATTTCAAAGTCTACCTTTAATAAACAGATTTCATTAAAGGAAAAATACCTGTCTTTAATATTTTAATCGTAAGAAGACGCCGAAAAAATTTTGAACTTTTGCAATTTTTCGAAAAATCAGGGTTTTTAACGAACATTAGACTTGCACAAATCTATTAAACGTCCTTCACACTATCCAAAAAAATAATTAACAAAATCAATGCAGCCATTTTCTTGAAAATTTAAAAAACGTCCCGGGGACTTCATGTAAAGTATCCGCCAGAACTAAAATATCGGATTAAAATTCAATGGGCTGCGTCATCAGCCAGATCGATTGGGGAATATCAATTTTGGAGAAAATCGTCTCAATGGTTTAGCCGCTAACGTTGTTTACAGACGGACAGACACGTTTGGCTATCATTCGAATTTTGTTTATCAAGAATCCATGAAACGGATTCTCCCTACACCACGTGTTAGAGAATTATTTTCTTCTGGATTTATCCACTTTTTCGTTACCTGGGCCTTGTAGTAGGAATTTTCCTGCCGAAAATTCGCTATTTTTCGCGCAGCATTACATAACTTTATTTCTACTCCAGTGGTGTCAAGGTCTTCTATTAGTGGCTGTGGTACCTTAGCATGCCGCGAGCATCGGGAAAGGGAACTATTACGAGTAGTAGTAACCCCGCCGTTTTACATCAGGAATGGCGTTGTCTCTTGTGGCGGGGTGATGAACTGCGTGGAGGGGCGATTTCGTCGTGGCCTTCGTGCCATGGACTCCCGCTGGTGGCATCGACCTTGACAACACTGCTCTACTCTGTAGCGAGAAAGCAGAAAGCCATCTGTGGGTGTCAAGGAAGGCAAACATTAGTTTCCTTCTTTCCACAGCCCTCTGTCGAAAACCGCCAACGTAAGCTGAAAGTCGGGAGCGCCGAGGCGGCCGTCGCGACGATGCGTGTGTGCCTGCGTGCGCGCACGCTTGCGTGGCGCGACGCGTCGTCAGGCGAGCGAGCGGAGGAGATAGGAGATCTGGGTCGAAGGTCGTCCGAGAGGCGGGCGCACGGCGCAGATTTGAGGACGCCGATGAGGGCCGTGGGGGGACGGGAAGGGGGGCATGAGGACGATAGAGGAGGCGCTCGCGACCCGGCCTCATGCTTATTCATAGCATGTGAAGATCCCCACCGCCCCCGCCGTGAGATGGTAGGGGTGAGGGTGGGAGGGGAGGGGAGCCTCTTGTCCCCCCGCGCACGCCTTGAAGCCTTCATGACTATGCATACGCTGGTCGCCCGTTGTCTAGCACACGTGGACGCAGTCGCGTTTTTCTACGTTGAGCGCTATCGGATCACCGTACAGACGCTGGTCCGTTTTTTTTCTGTTTGTGGCGCGTTCGGTACAGAAAGATCCGGATTTCTTGTTTGCGTGGCGGGGGAAAATGGCTGTTGCTATTGATTACGTTTTTTTATCAAGGTTGGTAGTGTTGGGAGAACGTCGCTGTGTAAGTGCGTTCGGAAATGAGTAAATGTTGAGATATAAGAAGCTCTCGTGAAGTGATCTGGTGCATTAATGTGTGTAGTTGGGAGTCTAACATTCCAGGTTCGTGGAGCAAAGGACATGGAATGCAGATCCCAATTTGCAGTGGCGAATTCGTAGAGCAAATGAATTTGATTGCAGTGGCGTGTTTTTTCCTACCGAAGTAGCTGTGTCGAACTCCACAATTGCTTATTATCTCACTATATTTCCTGCCATATTTATTCCTTCTTTTTGTTTATTTGAAGGGCTACTTCTCTGATATGTTGTTTTGTGGATTTCTACGATGAATTTTCGGTGGATACCACTGATTTAGGTTAAAAAGGGACACGGTCAACGTGCAATCTCTTCTTTCTCTTTTTCTCTCTTATCCTTAGGTTCAGGTAAATGTCCAATCGCACATGCTTCCTTCCCCTCCTTCATGTAAGTTGCCGTCAGAATTGCAAAAACGCAGATGTTAGTTAAGAGCATGTCTGGGTCGAGACGTTTTAGTTTGTTATCTTCCCAAATTATTTAAACATTCCTTGTCTTCCAATACAATTAAAAGAAAACACCGTTTCCCGCTGTAAGGCAAAAATATTTCTTCTGAGTGAAAGCGCAAAAATATGCAGAACAATACCGTGTCTGAAACGAATATTGCGTGTTCTATTTGAATGTTCTGTTTCAAGCCGTCCAAAACGCGTTTTAGAGAAATTCTCTTTCATTTTGTTTTCACTTTCGAGTATTCAATAATTAAAATGCGTCCACCGGCACGTGAATTAACATGTCAAGCAGCCGTTAGAATGTTGAAAATGTGTGCAAACGAATGAGGTGGCTGTGTGCTCGTGTAAAGTGTTCAGTGAACCATCTGCAAGTTCATTGCAATTTGTGTTTTTCTGTTGTATTTTCTCCGAAAGGCACAATAGGCCAGTTAACACGACCTCCAAATTTTCTCCATTTTTACTGCAAAATATTGGAATATGTAACTCTTTGTTCCAACGTACAGTGAATTTTTAAATGTACGTGTCACTTGCACTTGCGTGTCTACGTTCTATCGCACCTTGCACCATTTCCGAGAAGGCGGACAGAGGAATTTCGTTTGAAATTCATACCACCCGTAGTCTTCGACGCAACAAACATTGTTGAATTTAGTTATTGTAATTCCTTCCATTTTTCTCTGTTAAAACGAAAATGGCGAATGGTTCTGTTTTACAAGAGATAGGTTAACGTTGTAATTTCCAATTTTTTCAGATGATATGACTAATACGGGAAATATGATCTCCGGGTAGACATGCTGTGTATCTATTGCATCCTCATTGTTAGAAAGCAAGCCACCTCTGACAGCTAGGGAAATTAATTTTATTGCGTATTTAAAGAGGATTTTGAGTAACCTTTCGTTTTTGAAGAGAGCTGGAGGAACAAATTGATCTCTACAAAACTTCATACATTTTTCTCGTTCATCACGCATTTCAGTAGGGTATATAAAAGCAACATACGATAAAATATTTCAGATGTAAATTAAGACACAAATATGGTCCCTGGAAAACGAAGGACCGCTTAACTTGTAATGGTGCAATAAACCACTTATTGTGCATGATGTCGTATGTGCGATCAGCAGCTCGTGCTTCCATCTCATCGAAGCTGCGGGATTCCGCAGGGAGAGGCTATCTGCAGCGCCCTGCCCTCGCCCACCCGACGCCCATCCTCCCTCTTCCCCCTATCCTCCCGCCCCCCCCACGACCCGTTTCCCCGCCGCCGCTGCACTTCCACCCGCAGAGGCGATCTCCCCGCCCACTCCCGAACGCATTACCGTTAAAATAATTGAAAGCTGCTTCCGAAGTCTGGCTTTAATGGCTCTCTAATTACCACATATCATTTTTATGGGAACGCCGCCGCCGGAGGAGGGGTAAAGTTTTAGGCCGCGGTCGGGTGCGGGTTTTCCTCCTCCTCCTCCTCTTCTCCAATGTAGTGCCCCTCCGCCTCGTGTCCGCTGCCTGTGGTACACAGGCTTCTAGTCCAAGGCTCCTGCCCCGGCGCCAGCAGCGTTCGTTATATCTTGCTCGAACGCCGCACCGCGGCCAGTGCTCCTCCCCTCCACCTCTGGCTCATCCCTCCCCGCCGCTTCGCCCCTCCTCGACGCGGGATGTTCCACCGCCTAAATCAATTTGTTACTTTCGAGCGGCAGAACGGAACCGGAGTTTGCGGGCGCCAAATATGCCAATAATTCGCATTTAATTGGATTTTTTCGTGCTTCGGCTGGGTTTGTGATATAATTCTCTAATTCGCGTGCGGCGATTCGTGCGTGAACGAATACCCTGGGAGTGGAGGGGTGAGGCGGGGAAGGGCAGCGAGGTTGAGAAGGGTGAGGGCATGGTCAGGATGAAGAGCGAGTGTTTTTCAAACACGTGTCGTGTGTGTGGTTTATCTCTCATTGGTGGATATTTACGTACTTTGCCTGCGGAAGTAGCCACTATTAAAGTGTGTTTCATTTTGAAATATTAATATTAAAAAAATATAGATTTTTTTCAAATGAACTTTAGTGAGAACACAAAATAGCATTTGAGATTATTACATACAATCCTCCGTATTAAAAGCTCACTCGCACTCCTCTCCGTTCTGCGAGGTTGTGATTGACGTCATTTTTCTCTCAGATTGTTGATTTGTTTTGTTTTTTTGTCAAATACGATGTTGAGAAATGAAAACTCTATTGTATTTGCAGGATAAAAACTTTTTATGCATATTGGTAATAATGTTCCCAGCGGCGTGCAAGTGATGGTACATGCATACCATTACCACCAATCATCACTGCTGCGTTGACTGTAAAAATGTATCTTCAAATTTCCAAATATCGTCTGCATTAAGGTGACAATTAATGTGATTAACATTCAAAGTACAGATCACCAAATATCGAAGCCAGAAAAATTGAAGTAATTGTGTATTAAAGTGATCTTCACAGTATTTTTTTCGCATGTACAGTTTTCGTAAACTCATCACATTCAGATTCGAATGACATGTTTAGCCCATGACGCCTAACATGCATCTCGTCGCGAGAGTGTGAAAGACAAGCAGTCACTGATACTGTTATGAGGAGAGACAGCTGGTGTTGGTTTTGATCCATGGCAGGTCGCAGTAAATTATATTAGAATTATTACGGACAGTCAAATCTAGATGTCATTACTGATTGCGTAGTGATGGAACTGATGCGCAAAATGTTAAATGGATGAATCCCGCTGTATCGGGCTCTTTGACGTGTATACATTTGCTTCATTGCTTTGTATCGTCAATGCCAATTCAGCATGAAATCTGGCGGCGCATCTGCTAATGACATGCAACTCGCCGCTTAAATGGCAACTTCTCCATAATTGGTTTGAATGAATGTGCCTTACGGAAATGATGCCCTACAGGATTTAGTAAATTGTCCATTAATTTACATTTTACGTCTGCAAACTGCACACCCGATTTCGGTTTTACGTCCTGAATCATATTATTAATTGGGTAAGATAACAGCAAACAAAAATGTATAACACAATACAAAGTTAATTAATTTGCACTGTTCTCTGTTTTCAAAAAAATGCTTTCCTTTCTTTTGAAACTGGTGGAAAATGTGTGTTGCTCTGGCCATTTCTGCATTATATCAGTTATTTTTAAGTTTATTTGAACTTTTAGTCTGTTTGAACATAAATTAGAAGTTGGATATTATGAAAATATGGAAAATCTTTGTTTAATATTGAGTATTAATATGTAAAACAGAAAATCTCGTATTTTCGGACAATTTTGTATCATCCTGAGTATCTCAAGTACGTACGTGCCAACGAAATCCTTTAACGAAGTATTTAGGTGAGATACAGTTTGTTATTGCTGTATTCTAGAAGCAATTGTACAAAGCGTGCAAATAATAAACGTCATGAAACCACGTCAGTTATTTCCGGCCGACCTCCGACTTAGAAATTTGCGTGACTGTTAATTAATTTCGAAATATTATTCACGGTGAATTAGATCTATAGTCCGATTAAAATATAGTGACTTGTGATGTTTGATTGGCTATCCATTCGAAAGCTTCAATAAGATTTAATTTTTGGTATTGAAACTCCCGACTGGATAAGCGCGTCCCTGCTGTTCGAACGTCAAAAGCCACTATAATTAAATCGAAGAATAGTTTTTAAACCTTAAGCGTTTCTCCAGTGAAGTGCAGTAGTTCTCATAGCAATCAGCCGTTTTTGTTGGTGAATTTTAAGTTTTGTAAGTTGCACTACTACCTCAAAGAAACGCGTTGACCCTTCGGGCGCATCCCACGCAGCAGTATAAGGACGCGTCTTCGCCAGACATTTTGTATCATTTAGCGCCGTATTTTGCGTCGTGAGTTTGTGTGTACCTATTGTAATTGTGTTTGCGCTCGTATCCCGGCGGTAATGGCGTTCGTAATTGCATTACTGTCCCCGACGGGCATTCGCCTGATCGCCCGAAACAAACGCGAGCGCGAGCCGCGCGTTCACGCGCGTGCGCGAGCGTGCGCGCGCGTCGCCCGCGGGAACGGGGATCCGCGAAGGCCGCGCGTGTATCGACGCGCGTTTTCAAGTGTTGCTGCGCGAAGAGTTCTGGGACGCTGATGCTGTTTTCAATTCGAACGCCGCGCGTTTGTGAATAATTTCTGCGGATGTTTAAAGCGATTAATTCCATCGCGTTGTTTCGCCGAAATGAAACTTTATCCGGCACGCACCCCGAAAGTTCGGAGCGGTTTAATTCGCATTATTTTGCGCTTCTTGTGTTTTCTGTTTTGCTGCGTTCTGCGAGTGGAGTTTTGTCACATGAGTGTAAACTTCGGAGTGTTTTCCGGGGCATTCAGTGCGCTGACTGTTCTTGTGTTTTCATGCACTGTGTTGGGTACTTAGCAAAATGTTTAGTGAGAGATTAAAATTTAAAATTATGAATTTGCAGTTTTTATCACATTATTTGCTTTTCTTTATTTCACCGTGAATTTCACTAGAGTTCAGAAATAAATGACAGATAATGTATTTCCTTCTATAACCACAATTCTTTCCTTGGTTCTTACGAAATTTCACATTTGTTTCAGACTTATTTTAAGAATAGTTGTGCGGGTTTGTTAAGAATCGTAGTTGTGCGAGATTTATAGTTCACAATGAGTTTTTATAGAAATTTAAGCATTTAGGTCAGTAATTTGTCCGTCCGCATCAATGCTTTGGTTATACGTATAACATATTTGTATTTCTGATAACATTTATAGTCCAAGAATCCCTGCTGATGCCATGAAATTAATATTTTGCATTTCGTCTTCATTGATTTCAGCTAGATTCCATTCGTTGGCTTTGGCACGTCAAATTTTGGTTTTGCCGCTGGCATTACAGTAATCTCCATTCCTAGTCCCTCCACTTCCATCATCATTACAGCTCCTCCGCCTTCTACATTTCCTCAATCAGCTGCATCCCCCTTCCCTCATCCCGGAGCTTCACCACAACCACGGTACCAGCTGGCAGTGCAACCCCTGCTTCAATCGCCACACCAGCTGCCGCCCTTCCATTCCTCCCTCTCCCCTTCTCCACCCCTCTCCACTCCTGCCGCCGGCTGCTCAACCTTTCAGCCGCCACTTCCATCACTGCCACTTCCCCTTCCTCCCCCGTCTTTTTCCCTCGCGTCCTCATCTCCCTCCCTCCTCCTCTACCCCCCTTCTCACTCTCTCTTCGTCTCTCTCGGCGTCCGCCGCCGCCACCGCCTCCCTCGCTGCAAGACGGCTGGCCGCGTAACGTATCGCCCCGCACGCCGTTCTCTAATGAGCTAATCTAGATGTAGGCGGCCGGCGCGGGCGGCGCGGCGCGGTGCGGGGCGGCGCAGGGTGGTGCGGTGGCGGCGGGGGAAGAGGACATCAGATACGCCGTGATGGATGGTCCCCCGTCGAGGGGCGGGCCTCGAACGGCGGACCGTCCCCGCCGCCGCCGCCGCCGCCGTCGCCGCCCACCGCCGTTCGCCGCGGCGCGCGCGCGTTTGCTACGGCGAGAGGACATCTATCACGTTACGCCCCACACGCGTTCGCGCGTGCCCGCGTTTCGCCCGCTCTCTCTGTCTCTCTCGCGACGCTCTTCTCTCACCGTCCTCCTTTCCCCGCCGCTCCCCCTTCGTCCCGCACCGCCCCCGCCGTCGCCGCTCTCCGGGGAAATCCTGTTGGGGCGGCCGGACAGTCTCCCCGATAAGCCGGAGAGAGGGCTTCATGTCCTGGAGGAGAGTGCGCGAAATGAGAAACTCGGTGATACGTCTTTTTTACGCCGGTGTCGCTTAGCCGCGTCGAGAGGTCGTTGGCGTGAGTTGGCGTTCTTGACATTTCTCGCTGCGCAGCGCAACTCTTAACTCTCGGCGAGTTGTCGTTTGCAATTTCGTTTGTTAAATATAAGTTTGCCTCAAAGAACATCTCAACCTAAACTTCATCATCAGGAAAACAGACCGCATAATAATTAAGGGAAAGTTTGAAATAAAGCTGTGTAAAAGGAAATTTTTGAAATTCCGAATGCATTATTTTTCCAGCTCAAGTCGTACAGAAAAATATAAATAATTCAGATGCAACATGTAGTTACAAATGTTGTCGCATTAAAAACTCTTTTCAAAGTCGCTGTTTATTATATATTTCAAGCTGTTTTATACAACAGAGCTGCGTTCATAGTTAACCAGGTATGTAAAATGAAGATAGTCTGAAAAAATTATTCTAGTCTTGTTTCGATTTTTTGTAAAATAATAATATTTTATATCACTCACTACTTAAACTTTAATCTAGCACATTAACGTATGATATTATTCCAAAACGTAATCTGGAAAACTAGAAGGTATCATGACGTTTTATTAACAAACGATCTTTTATTTTTGCTCTTATTTTTTTAAAAAAATATCTTATTTGTTCAGCTTTTGACATCGTCGTCGTCTTGATGGTTCAATCAACGAGCAATGAACAGGGAAGCCTATCCTAAAGTTATCTATGAACTTTGTGTTTACATTGACATCTCAGAAACGTTTTTGCTATTGAAATCACATCTCAATATCAAGAGCTAATTTCGAAAGAGTTTCGATAGTGGGGGCCAGGTGTGGACCTCGCGTTTTACAAGTGCAGTGGACGCAGCCTAGACATATAAGTTCTACACACTGGGCATTTGGCGAGTACCGAAGGACTGTTCTCGCAAATCCCGAGTGCCCAAGTTGCTCGGCGAATGTTTTCTTCCTCTGATGTACCCCCAAAGACCGGTGTGCTGCGGGCAGGGCAAGCACCGAATGTTTGGCGTTTGGCGAGATCACGCAACCCCTCCCCACTACTCGCAGGACGCCGAATGCATGGAGCCTCCTTAAGAACGAGGGAGACGGGCACGGTAGAAATGGGGAGGGCGGAAACGGATGTCAAAACAGAGGCGAGGGCTGACGCGAAAAGCCGCGGCTCAAGCGGGAGTGGGCGTGGCTACTCAACCGCGAACACGTAGCGGGCGCGGCGTTACGGTACGTCTGGGTGGAGGCGGGCGCGAGGGTGGGTCCAGGCAGGGGATCCAGCTGATCATTTTGGGGGGACCCATCATAGATTTTTGGTAGATATTCGTACTTATATTGTTTATTATTTTTGTAGCGTGTACGCTACTATAAAATATTGTTTAAATAATTACATGATTCTAACATAAATATTTATTTAAATTAATTTTGCCAAATAAAGGAAGATAACAAACGAAAACTTTAGGGCTTGGGGAGGGGGGCATGGCCCCCATAGGAGTAGTAATTTTTTATCTTTCGAGAGATACACGTTACTTTTTTAGAATTACGATGATAGAGTTTTTGAAAATATTCTTCCGACTTTAATGGGGGATGACAGTATTGTTTCCGGATACAGCTTGGCCCTCATGCTCCCTCCCGCCGGATCCGCCACTGGGTCCAGGAGCGTTCGCGCAGTTGCGTGGCAGGGCGGGCGTGTGGAGGCACCCGGAAAAAGGCGAGACGCTGTCGCGGGCGCGAGGCGCCGCCCACCGGATCGATGGGCGCCGCTTATCTCGCCCTCCCTGTAACGGGAGCGACGTCGCGGCGCGGCGCGGCGTCGCGCGCGGAGACGCTCGCGGCGCGGTGCGGCGATGGCCCCCGCATGAGCCCGCCCGCCCGCCCTTTGATCCGCCTTAATCGCCTTGACCCACTTCCTTTGAGCGGCCGATCGAACGCCACTTTCGACCGCGCCCGCCTCCGGCCAAGAGGAAGACCCTCCCCCTCCCCTCCCCTCCCCTCCCCCCCCGGCCAGAGGAGCCGCGGTCAGCCGCCGCCCACGCGGCACTCGTTAATTGTCCTCTTGCTTTCGCTGAAGGCCGAAGAATACATCAAAGCGGGGAGGTGGTCTAGAATTTTCCACTTCTGGAATTTCAAGGCGAACTGAGGTTTCTGAGAAATTCTATTGTGCGAATCGTTATGCAGACTCCTATGAATGGCCACGTTGACGTTTGAGACATTTTATTTAATCGTAATTCTTTACGAATGCAGTTTACAAATATCAGTGTGTACGTGTCTTCTCCATTCTATTCTATTTTTGGTCTTTTTCAGCTATTGATCGTAGCCATTAAGTTTTTATTAATCTGTTTGACGTCTTGCAGCGACATTCAGCTAATGGGTAATATGGCACACTGCATTCCAGAGAAAGCGGAGCATGTTACGTTCAATTTGTTAAAAGAACAAATAACAATTTATTTTTAAATATCCTACCGTTTTCTTCGAACCGTTGGTATTCTTCTTGAACGTAATTTATGTTATTTTTTATTTTTATTTCTTTTGCTCTATATGTGCGTCTGTAAGCGCAGGCAGACAGCCAGCAGATGGCTTACCTGAGAGTGCATACCAGGCAGTAAAGGTTAAGAAGCAGTTACGTTCAATTTATATAATTAAATAATGAAATAAAAAAATGCATTTGAGCCTTCAGAATTATGCGCTTTAATACTACTTTTAATCCCCAAAATTATTAAATCATCAGAAAAATTATCATAAAAGTAGTGTTTTCAGTGATACGTAATGCAATGCTTCCTGACGTGTTGTGGGGTCTAGAAATTAACTTCTTTTGAATCGTATCTGGCGATAAAGGATTTTTAGTTTGTTAGGACGAGTAATTTTTTATCTTTCGTGAGATACACGTTACTTTTTCAGGATTACGATGATAAAGAATTTTTTAAAATATTTTTTCGGCTTTAATGGGGGATGACAGTATTGTTTCCGGATACAGTTGTTCTCCCTTTTTAAATAAGTTTTATTTTATCCGCAAGCTTTATTTTATACGCACATGGGAGTGAGTGTGCGATACGCAGTGTTGTCTAGTTTGCACTTTCGTTAGATACACGTTGCTATTTTGCTCGTTTTGATTTTTTGCACCTCTAAACTCGTGTTATTTTTTTTAACAACCTCTACTGGCTTGTAACGCAGTGGGTAGTTCTCTTCCACACATAGTTTCTGCCCATTTTTCTTTAAATTTCTTCTCTTTTTTTTACGCGCGTGTGCGCCGGGGAGCGTGGACGGGACGCGCGTGGCCGCCGCGAGACCGCGCGTCGCTCGTTAAAGGTAGAAGCGGCCGCGGCGGTTACAAGTCGCGTCGTGTGACTGTTTTTTTCCTTGCGCGCCGCGCCGCACCGCGCGCTGTTTGGTTTGTTTTTTGGGCCGTTGGCTCTCGCGACTTGTGGACGGCGAGCGAGAGAAAGAAGAGAGCGGGGGGTTTTGTTCTCCCTACGCCACTGGAATTGCGCCTTCGTACGTGGGATTTATTTGCCTCGCTCGAAATCCATGCAGCTGCAAGATGACAACGCTCCGCAACTCGGCACTTTCAGAGGTACTTTGCGCAAATGGAATGAAACAATAAAAAAGTAGTGTTTAACTCGCGCTATTTGCAAACAAGTAATGAGAGGGGCACAAGGAAATAAAATTATCAGAAACTTGTCTGTTGACTGTTCTTATTTCATTCCGTAATTAAATGTTCCTCTTCCATTAGTCATTTTTTCGACACGTAACATTGCATTAGCCAAAGGAATGAATGAAATAAAATTTAAAATCATTAGTAGCTTCAAAATAAAGTTTTTCTATTCTTTTGCGAACAAACCAAATAGGCATTACACGCTTCATAGAATTATTTTTCTACATGTCATTGCGAAACGGAAGTGCTTATAAAGAAAAGGAATCAAAATTCAAAATTATGACATTGAGGTAAAAAAATTTGAAGGTTTGAATGATTGAAAAAAAAAAAAGTTTTCAATCGAAACACTTTTGCTTATCTTTATCCTGCTTGCAGGAGATCTCTGCTTTGATCTTACGGAATTTTTCGTTGGCTATAATAATAATAATAATAATAATAATAATAATAATAATAATAATAATAATAATAATAATAATAATAATAATTACTATTACAATTACTATTACGGTGTGTCCATATTGTAATTGATACGTGACGTGCATGGGAGGCGCGCTGTGTGACCGGCTTACAGCGGACGCCGCGTGCCCGGCCTTCCTTCCTTGACGTTCGCCCGAGTGCAGCGTTGCGCGCGGCCCCTCGCTTGGCGCTGCCCCTCCCGTTTGCGCCTCCCGGCGCTGCAGCGGGGCCTTTTATTTCAATCTGTTTAGGAGCGGCTGCCCGCGTATGTTTTCTTCGCGGCAAGATTCACAAGTCTGAGGAGATTCCTTCTGCTATTTGTCTCTCCTGCTTAGTCTCTCGCTCCGCTCGCTCCTTCCCCCTCCGAACTTCCTTATCCCCCTTCCCCGTTCCTCCACCCCTTCCCCCTCCAGCCCGCCCGGCCGTAGCGCCATCTTTTCCTCTCTCCCCGCCCCCGCCCCGCCCCCTTCTTCTTCGCCGTCCATTAGGCTATGCTTGGCGCGGCCCTGCCCTGCCCGTGGCCCCGGCAAAACAGCCCCTGACACTTTGTCGGGAATAAATTTATTTTAATTTGTCCCGGCAAGAAACAAAAGATTGCAGCTCGTCTTTTTTGGGCCCGTCCGCTTTCCGTCTTTCTTTTCCGGACTGGGGATTACGAGGCCTTAACGTCTTCTGGCGTTACTTTGTGGAATTATCATGCCACAATGCTTCCCCTTTCTCCCTCTCTTCTCTTTTGCCTTGCTCATTCCTTTGTTGCATTGCTGCCGTTCCGTCTATTTGGAATTTCCGTGTTGTATCTATTTGATTCCAACATACTTCTTTGCAGTTAATTGAGAACTGTTGCGTTCATTTATAAAAAAATACAAGAAAGCCGATTAGAGACTTTTTTCTAGTTGTCTTTTCCATCTATTTAATTACATATAAAATGTTTAATTTGCAATTTATTTCCATACATTTTACAGAAATTCCTGTTCATTATTGCCTTCAATTCATGATAATGGTTATTGTGTTAACTCACTCAACTTAATTTAGGTTACATCGAGGAAAGTTTTTAGAATTTAATATTTTCCCGCATCGCTTCTTCAAAGCTACCCATATTTATGCCATTCAATTATTTGCTCCCTCGGAATACAGTTTCCAAGAAAACTCGTTGCAGATCAGGATGGATATTTTACATGACTCGTTAGCTCCTCATCTCGGCTCAAATTAATTTACCAAAACTATCAGAATTTTAGACGATTTTAGCTTTATAACTGAATCTTGGCGTATCATCCGTACGTGCATGTCCTGGTTGCAGCTCTTGCCGCGACTAGTAATGACAAATTTTATCAAAATATCCATATTTAGATACATCACCAAGAGGCTTTCAGTGTTGATGGAAACAACGACAAAAACATCAGTGTTTAAAATATCGATGTTTTAAAACATGATGAAACATTTCGAAGTAAAATGTCCGGTTTTAATGTGATACATAACATGTCAAAATTACTTTCAAAGTATATTCTGCCTTAAATTTGACAGACATCTTAATTTTCTAATCAATGTTTTAGGTAGTTAAGGCTGAATTTACAGTTTATCGATATTACCACGTACAAAATAATACAAAAAGGACTGGAAAAAACACTGGGGAAAGATTGCGAATAGCAAACGGTTTCGTGCCACCTGGGGATCGACAATAGTGACAGTTGTCAATGGCTGTTGATTGCGAGCAATCCACAAAAAAATTAGACACTGAAAATTATATTTGTATCATGAGAATTTTTTTTTAAACATTGATGTCTCTGGGCAAATATATTGACCAGAAGAAAACATGGAAAGAAAAACATCGACGTTATAATATCGATGCTTTGAATGATGTTTAAAAAACCGCCATCCCTGGCACCGACCGCACGAGGGAGACAGGCAGCGGCATGCGACCGATCGCCTGCAGTTCCGCCTGAGCGATCTAGCCGTTTCCGCCCAGGCGACGTCCGCCCCTTATCCCATCGCCCGCCCCCTTCCCGGTGACGTAACGAGATTAGACCCGCGCGCGCGCGCCCAGCCAGGCAGTGGGCGCCCTCTGATTCTTCCCTCCCCTTTCCCGGTCTCCTCCACGCAATTTCTCCTGCTTCCGCCGACGCCCACGCCGCCCCCGCCCCCGCGCTCGCCCCTGCGGTTTCTTCCTCTCGGAAAGCGCGCGCAATTAACAGTGTTGACGCCGCGTATGTGGACGCGTAATCGAATCACCGCCGCCGGAGAACGACTCGTTCCGCCCGCCGTCTTCTTTCCGCTCACGCACTGGAGCGATGCTTTTTTTTTTCTTCTCGGACGGTGAATAATCCAAAAATTTCGTCACAGAAGCGGAGAAGCGGTGGCGAAGGATGAGGAGGAGGAGGAGAGGGAGGAAGCGATGGTGGTTCAAAGCGCTCGTGCGCTCGCGGTTTTTGCACATTAATGCACTTCTTTGTGGGCGGCGGATTAATAAGTAATTGGGCGCATTACCGCGGGAAACGGCGAAGAGCGACTTCGGACGTCCTTCTGAGAGAGCGAGACGCGCGTGTCGGCGAGGGGGGGAGGGGGAGTGGCGTGGAGGAGCGAATGTGCGGGGCGGGGTGGGGTGTGGGGGCGTGCAGCGAAGCCGTTATTAGCAAAACAACAAAGGCTTTTGAGTCGACGGCTGCGCGAGAATGAGGGCGCGTAGTGCGGCGGTGGCGGTGGCGGTGGCGGCGCCGGCCTGCCTGCTCGATGTTCGTTGGCTCTCCCGCTGTTCTGACAGCCCGGGTGCCGCCTCACCAATGCTCTCAACTTCGCCCGCTCCCGGGTTGTTCAACACGTCGCCGTATGAGCTCGATTAGTCTGTGTCGTAGAAAGTGAAGATATTCCTTCAACTGGAATCACTGATCGCTAATATCGTTAGAGTTTGCTTTCTTTTTGCAGTGAAATAATGAAAGTTTTGGGAAGAATGGTAGCAGCATTTTAAATTTTTTACACGCGTATCTCAGAATGCTGGTTAGTGCTTATATTTTACGACCTCCATCAAGAACAGTCCGTATGATATATCATCTTTTGATCTTCCTTGTCTGTTTTACTGTCTGGCAATTCTGTTGCAGTTGGATTAGACATTGCCTTGAAATTATTTTAACTAATCAGGCGTTTGATTTATCGCTGAACCATACGTGAATTTGCGGCGTTTCTCAAACTCGCTTGTGCAATGCTAAAACAGGCTTTTGTTCGATGTAGATTTTGTCAAACTCTTTTGAAATAACATTTCGTAGATAAAATCCACTAGTGTGATAATTTCTCTAACACAGTTTTCATAGTTCGCACCGCCGTTGCACCCCCGGCGGACCTTTTGAAGGAAAATTACCAATCTGCAATTCGTGGGCCCGATTACCCGTTGTCATGATCTTTCCTGTACAGCCAGCGCCCGCTGTCCCTCTGGACGCTGCTGCAGTGAAAGCAACCGGTCTGTTGGCCTGCTGCGGGCTCACCGCGGAAGACAGAATACATTATCTCGGACAATGCGCGCTGATGGCGGCAACAGAGGAGGGAGCGGAGTGACTTCGTTCGCCGTCGGACCCAGAGGTTTGGCGGCGATGCAAGCCCGCGAATATCTCGGAACTCGAGGAAACGAAGGCAGGAAAGTGCGGATGATGGACAGCTTAGATTTGAATATTAGAAGAAAAGTTTTGGGAGTCACAAAAAATGTATTTTGGTATGCGTGCAGTGATTCATGCCTAGAGCAGAAGTCTTATTGTGTGCCCTGCGTGAGAATTTAAGGCTATGGACGCGGAGAGATAACTTATAGCAATGACGTGACGCGTGAACTGAACTTATTATTGAAATGCTAACCCCACCGGTATTAATTTTTCTTGTTAATTATGTAATCACTTAAATTGAGAAACTGTTGTGTTATACAGACAATTGTCATACATGTGTACTTGTGGGGGTAGATGAGCATTTACATTATTTATAAGGCGTACCAACGTTGTTAAGCAGACACATCACACATCTAAAGAATGCTTTGGAGCGGCGTGCAGATCTACGACGAATGTAAATGATGTTAAATCAAGAACATTGTTGCATTTACTGGAACTTGAATCCACACTACTTACTGATTGAACTTTCTCAAGAAAGACGTAATCTTCCAAAATTCCGTTTTGGGCGGACGCTCCATCGTATATCTTCGCCAACCGTCTCCTTCCGGCACCATTTGCCACCAGCCCTCTACTTACATCGTCTTTCACGCCCAATCTCTCTGGCGCCTTCCCCTACCCGCGGCGCCGCCGCCGCCGCCGCTTCCGTGTCTCCAGGGAGCTCTGCTTGGCGCGCCTGATCCGAGCCCTGGCCGGCCGAGTGGGCGCGCGGAGGTCGCCGGGGGGTCGCGGGGGTCGTTCCCCGAGCGCCCAGTTCCCCACTCCTCCTCCTTCCCCCTCCGCCCCCCCCCCCGACCCGCTCCGCTCGGACGACCGGCCGGCCGGTTATTGTTTTATGCGTCCGACCCAGCAAAACGCGCCGTCCCTGCGCGACTCTGCTACCGTTGCTGCCAGCCACCCACCGTTGCACCCGCAGCTAGCACCGACAACCACCGCAGCCAACGAGACTGCCTCCGTCGCCGCTAGTAGTGTCGCCAATGCGTCCTACGCTATCCAGTCATACGACGCAGCAACCGTCAACCATAACCAGTGCCAACGCCATCATCAGTCCAACCGCCTCTGTTGTCATGGATCCGGTCATCACCGCTAATGCTCCATTGTTGCCTCAGCCACAAGCGTTACTGCCATCGGTATTGCTACTGCCACTGCTATCAGAACCACTATTAGGACAAAAGTTGACTCCACTACAACAGCCGTCACTACCACTTTTAATCAATATCGCCACTACTATCTCCATTTGTCTCGCCACGTAAAATGAGGCACGAAGTAACTATCTTTCGCATTCCCTGTTGCCTCCGTTTCTTTCAACGCCACCGCGTTTGTGTCAAAGCCGTAAGATCACTACTACTGCCACCACCATCACCAATACCACCGTCACTACTACCACCACCACCACTATCACCACCACTACCACCACCACCACCACAACAACTACCACCACCACCACCACCACCACCACCACTACCACCACCACCACCCCTACTACCACCACCACCACCACCACCACCACTACTACCACCACCACCACCACCACCACCACCACCACCACTACCTCCGCCACCATCTCTAGTTCCACGCTCACCATTGCTATTCTACCGCAGCCACACAACCGTCACCGCTTACTGCATACGTCATCGTAAACGTCTCCCATCATTGCGACCACCGCCTACACCGGCGCCGTTGGTACAGCGACGATGCCTACGGCGGCGGCAGCAACGTCGGCGCCGGGGAGGGTGTGGCGGTCACGGCGGCGGCGGAAGGAGAGGCGGAAGGACGCTGCGGGCTGCGGCGCGCGAGTGAGCGGTCTTTGTTCGCGAGGAATACACAGGATCGCGCCCAAGGGCGTGCGGGCGCGGAGTATTGCGTTGCGCCGCTTCCTATTCGGCGGCCGGCGGCCTGCAGCGCCGCGCCGCCGAGGATACGCGCTCGCGCAGTACAATTGGCGGCCACTTTCACAGCGCGTCACCGGCATCCGCCACCGTGATGCGCTCAGCTCTATGAAAGGCAAACACGTCATTGGCAAAAAAGGCTCAAACTGCGTTTAATGTGAGAAAGATGAACCAGTGTAGGCCCTGCTCGTTATAAGGCATTGTTTCAATACCAGCCAAAGATATTTAATGGTGATTCGGTCTTGGAATTCTTAAGTGAATGAATACATATTGTTTACAATAGCGTGGTATTTTTTATGATATTGGTTTCTACTACTATTAAGAAAGGTATTTTTATAGAAGAATGCGCTTTCTACTGTGTTTTTCCGAACTATTGAACTAATGAACGTGACATTGGGAGCCGACGTCCTCCACTTTTTGGAGTCGAAGCTTCCCCCTTTCTCCTCCTCGATGCTCCTCCTCTTTCCTCGATGCTTTCTCCTCCTCTCCGGCGCCATGCGGACGTCCCTCGATACCTCTCGATTCCCCTCGATGCTTCTCGATGTTCCCCGACGACCTCCGATGCGTGGCCCCTGCCTCGCAAACTGCCGTACCCACCCATCTGCATGCTCCTCGCAACCCGTCGACCCTACTCCCTGTCCATTCCACGCCGCCCACTCCCCGCCGCCCACTCCCCGCCGCCCACTCCCCGCCGCCCACTCCCCGCCGCCCTCTCCCCGTCGCCCACTCCCCGCCGCCCAGTCCCCGCCGCCCACTCCCCGCCGCCCACTCCCCGCCGCCCACTCCCCGCCGCCCACTCCCGGCGGTGTCGTCCCCACCCACTCATTTAGCACCACCCATTCCCGCCGCCCGCTCCCCGCTGCTCGCTCCCTGTCGTCCGATGCCCTCCCCCGGCTCCGTCGCTGCCGCCGTCGCAGTACGCCGCTGCCTGCCGCTGCCTCGGCGTCCCCTTTTGACCCACCGCGCGTGAAATCGACGCGCGTTTATTTGCCCCGCGCTGCTGCTGCTGAGGCAGTGACGGTGGTGGCGGTGGTGGTGGCGGTGGCGGTGGCGGTGGTGGCTCTGTCGAGGCAATCCGAGTTCGCCGCGCAACGCCCATACCGCACAGTGTGTGAGAAGAGAAGAAAAAGGGAAACATAGTAAATGTACTTATATGAACTCGATTTTGAGGGATATTTGCAAGTTTGGAGGGAGTTGAATATGTCATCAGAATTTCAAAACTAAGTGCTATGGATCTGATTCGGGGTATACGAAATAGGTTTTATTCATTGTAGTATTTAGTTCATGATTCAGTTGAAGACATAATTCCATCATCGGAAATCAGTTCGCAGGTAGTCTGCAAAATGTCATTCAATGAAGACTTCTTTCAAATTTTAATGTAATATGATAAATCAGCCTAGAAAACGAATCAGTTAATTTTCCATTCCAGTTTTTTTTTTATTTTCAGAATAATAATTTTGATATTTTGAAGTGATATTAGTGAAGTGATATTTGTCAAACTCCTAAAAGTAACCCATGAAACTCAACATAAATGACCTGCTTTTTCTTCATTCTTTTAAAAATTTTACGTTCATGTTGCTTTTGATCTGAACCACTGTGCGCCGTGTCGCGCCGCTTCGCTCCATCGCAAATGCTATGATCGGGTGCCGACCGCATCCTTCCGGAAATTTGTTTACACGAGGGCTCTCTCATTTGGTTTGTGAAGCACAGAACGCTCTCTCTTTCTCACTCGAATGCGTGGCCTGGTGTTGATTTTCCTTTACGTCATCGCTGCGCAATATCTGCCCTTGATGAAAAAATATTTTGCGCATCGGTCGGTATTATGCCACATTTGATGATATCGAAATGATAACTAGTTGTCATCCTTTCCGATATGTTCTTCATCCTTTACATTACTTGAAGTTTTCCATTTTTACTTCATTTTTTACGATGTAGGTCGACAGACGTAGTATTTCTCTAGAATTGTTTAATATCGGTAAGTAAATATATCTTCTCTTCAAAAATCATCTTAGTTCTTATAATTTTACTTTTATTTTACTTT